>PVKZ01005359.1:0-54503 GCA_004027375.1 Macroglossus sobrinus
GCTGGCCAACTTCAGATGGGACAAAGCCAGGCCAAGTGCGGACGGCGGGTGAGCCTGCGCCGCGGCCTACCTGGGTGAGGACGTCCAGCTGGCCCACGATGTGCTCCAGCGTGCTGGTCAGCGTCTGCGGCATGCTGGCGGGCTCCTGCGGCGGCCTCGGCCCCGGCTCCTGACTCCTGCTGCGGGCTGGCGGGGCGGGGAAATCCACGTCTGGCTGGAGGGAGGAGAGGAGAGCGCCCTCAGTCCCGGGTGCGTGCTCGGGGAGACACAGGGCCGTCCTCCAAGCGGGGAGCCAGGAGCAGATGCGGGGAGGGGGCCGAACGCCGGCGAGAAGCGCCGTGGGCTGGGTCCACGTCCCCAAGGATGCGGTGGCAGATGCCCTGGCGTTGGTCTGGGACCCACCAGCCTCTGTGGGAATGACGCGCTGGGAGAGGCTCACGCTCAGCCGAACCACAGCCCCAGAGACCCAGCAACACAGCCATACCGGGCTCAGGGTTTAAACACGGCCTCACCACGGCACTGCGAACGTCCCCATGGCACGAAACCTCCCCGGCTTCGCCAGGCCTGCAGGCCTCCCCGCCGCCTCCGGGAGAACACTCGAGCCCCCGGCCCAGGCGCCCTGCTCTGGGCCTGTCCCTCCCACAGCGTCTCCACCTCTGCGCCCCTGCACCCCGCTCCTGGACCCCTCCCGCGTCGCCCTCTCCCCCTGGCTCCGAGCGCCCGTCCCCCACACACTCTGCAGCCCCGCACACCTGGGCTGGCCGCAGCGCTGCCCCTTCCCTGCCTGTCCCTCCGGCCACTGCGTCTCAGCGCCAGGACACCCGAGCGGGAGGACAATGCCGGCCCGCGCACTGGCCTGCCGCCCGCCCGCGCGTGTGCGTCTCCTGCCTGCACTCGTCACGCCTCTCCCCTCCAAGCCCAGGGCAGGCTGGGCGCAACGCCTGCCAGCTCCCCACGTGCCACCTGCTGCGCAGAGCCGGGGGACCCGAGCGTTCTCCTTAGGGAACTATTCCAATCCCAGAGATGACAAACTCTCGAGTGCACGTCGATCTGAACTTAAAGAAACGCAGGCCCTGGCGGTTACCGAGAACTTGAACGTGACATGAGCCAGAGGGTACTCTAGGCCTGCCCTCCGAGGGGCGGGGCTGTGAGAAGCGCTGATCTGAACCCCCAGAAAACCCTTCTTCACATACGCTCTTGGTCCTGGGACCGCCACCCCACGAGACCCCAGTTCACATGCGTGCATTCCTCCTCTGGACACCGGGTCCCCTTGGCTCCCTCAGCAAAGGCCACCAGAGGACGGGCGGAGCGGGCAGCCCTGTGTCCCGACAGCTGGCACCCGCAGGCCAGGTGGGTGCTGCCCACTGCCCGGGACGGGGGGCACGGAAAGTCTCAGTGTTTTCTCAGAGCAGCCCAGAAGCTGACAGCGCTGAGCTGAGCCCCTGGAGGCTCGGGGACGATGGCCATGGTGGAGGTGTGGGGCGGACCCCGAGGACGGCAGCCACATGCCCGAGCCGGAGGACGGCCCGTGGAGGAGAGGGCCGTGAAACCACCACGCCTCCCCACCTACCCCAGCTTCCTCAGGCCATGACCGAGGTGGGGTCCCCAGCCTCGAGCCTCACTCACGAGCCCAGGGTCCCACTGCTGGGCTACGAGCCAGGCCACTCGGTCCCCACCTTACGTTCAACAGGACACAGCGCCTGTCTGCTTGCTTGTCCACTCCCACCACAGACGGCACGGCAGGAAACACTGCCAGTCCCGCACGTGGAGGTGGCTCTTGCTGCTGTCCACGCACGTCACCGCCCGTGTGCCGGCGGAGGACCGCGTCACGTGGCGTAAGCCCTCACAGCGGGCACTCGTAACCTCACTCTGCAGATGGGGAAGGAGGCTCAGGGAGGCTAAGGAACTTGCGTAGTCACCTGGGAAATGACAGCGCCGGGGTCTGAACCCGAAGTACAGGCAGCTCCCTGACATCAGGCAGCCCTGACAGGTGACACTGCCCAGTTCTGCTCCCAGGCCCAGCTCCTCTCGGGTCCCCATGGAGGCTCCCAGCGCTTGGGTCTAACACTTTCTGTCTCACTTCCCCGCCCCGCCTGCCCTGGAATGCCTGCCTGGCATGGAGCTGAACGCAGACAGGCCCTCCACAAACACTCGATGGCTCTAAGGGCCAAGCCCACCACGGTGACATTCCTGTGTAATGAAGCCTCCCCGAGGCACAGGGCCAGCGGCCCTGCCCCGCACAGCACTGCGGCCACTCACCTGCACCCCAGAGACGCAGCACCCCCCGGGAGCTTGCTAGCAAGCGATAAAGCAGAGAGAGGCCGGACGAGAGTGGGAAGAGACACACGTACCCGGGCTGTGACTAATGACGGTGGCGGAATAACCAGAGCAGCGATTCTAGAGAAAACCACGTCCACGCCGTCTGCCCAGCACCGAAGGGCACTCGGGCCTTGCCAGGTGGCTCTGCTAGGTGCACGACTGAAATCAGAGCGACCTCAACCCCCACACACACACACCACGGAGCTACACCGAGGGGACAATTTTCACTTTTGCCAAATAGAAACATCGTCCCATCAGAAGAGAAGAAGAGGTGAAACACAGAACAGATGACTCTGACTTTGTGGAGATCTCACTTCGGGTCTTGGGTGTGCCCTCAGCGGCCGCCAGCCTGCCATGTGCCACCACGAGCTCAGCACGCTGCACACAGTAGGAAATGTGTTAGTATCTGTGGTTGATCTCAGCCACTCGAACACACGGGTTACCAATGCCTCCGTTTTCATTTAGAAAGACGAAACAGAACAGCTCGCAGGTCTTCTTGTGATAAAAAAATCAACCCATCGGGGGTACCTTCGTGACTGGTCTCTGGATTGACCACGGTCTCACTTTTTCATCAAGATGCAGGTATGGATGAAGACACAGACAGCTGGGGAAAGCACTGATCGCATCCCAGCGAGAGAAGGACCGACAGTCTGAAAGAATCACCACCTCTCAGATCAGAGGGCCGAGGCCACGGAGCTAACCAGCCTAACACCTGAGGAAGCACAGACTCTCCCAAGGGAGACGGGAAGTGAGCACAGCTCACCTTCGGCAAAACACAGAAGGGACACCCAGTGCTCTACAAGTGGGTGAGGAGGACTGAGTTTACGTTTTACCAGACGCTGGAGGCTGAGTGTGGGCAGGATGAGCGTGGAGAACCCCCGGGGGGCCACAGCTACGGGGGTGGGGGGGCGTTTGCGCCCACCCACACGTTCTCCTCCTCAGACCTCCTCCGGGCCCTCGGGAGAACCACGAGGCCAGGGCAGAGGCTGGGAGCAAACCATCCTGGAGGTGTGCAGGCCTGGAGGAGGGGACCTCCTCCCCTTGGAACAAAATCCTTAGGACACAGCGGGAGGACAAAGAGAGATCCCTGCGGGAGAGGCAGGCAATCATCCTGAGCCGAGGTCACGAGGTCACCTATGGCTGGGGTGGGGGCAGGACTCCTGAGGACGCCCGGCTGAGACCCAGGGACATGGGGGCGCCAGACAGAAGCTGCGCCACGGCAACCGAACGCCCCCAACAAAGCAACAGCAGCCTGTCGCTGAGGGAGGGACAGGAGCCTGGCGACAGACACCTTCTGCCGGGCAAGCCCTGAGGAAAGGCTGAAAGTTGGGGGTGGGGCAGGAATGCTGGAAAAAAATTCTCAGACACCCAGACCTCATTCTGAGTACACAGAAACACGAAACTAAGCTTGACTCTCGATAAGACTATCTACCTCCTCATCTCCACCGTCTTATCTACAATATCTGGCATTCAGTCAGAGATTACGAAACGCAAAAAAAAGCAAAGGAGAACACTGGCCGTTGAGAGACCTGGATTCAGATGACTTAGATGGTGGCACTATTGGACACAGAATTTAAAATAACTAGAATTAATATGTTCAAGTTTCTACTGAAAAGTGTGGAAGACACACATGAACAGGGGGAGAATTTCGGGAGAAAGGTAGAAATTATGAGTTGATGGAAATGCTAGAGATAAGAATGGCTTTGATGGGCCATCGGTAGATACGATTTGGTAGAGGAGAATAAATCAGTGGCCTTAAATGTAAATCAGTTCCTCGGACGGGAACGTAACTGGGAAGAGAGCAGAGTGGAGCTGCCCACGAGCTGTGCAGACTGTGTAACACGTGTGTGTGACTGGAACCCCAGGACAAGAGACATTTCTTATAATGTTTGCTGGTTACAGATTCTCTCAGCCTTTGTCTGTCTGAAAAAAAAAAAAAAGTATTTATTTCTGTTTCTAACAGATATTTTCGCTGAGTATAAAATTCTGGTTTGTCTTTGAAAACTCTGCAGATGTCACTTCAATGTCTTCTGGCTTGTGTAGTTTTGTATGAGAATAATTCTTTAATTCCTACCTTTGGTCCCTGTATATAATGTGTCTCCCTGCTCTGCCTACCTCCAAGCTTGTCTCTTAATCTTTAGTTTTCGGAAACTTGAATATAAATTTAATGGGCTTTTGTTTTGTTTTTGTGTTTCTTCAGCCCACCTGCCATTTCTCCGAGCTTCTTGGATCTGTGGTTTGATGTCTTTCATTATTTTTTGAAAATTCTTGGCCATTATATTTGCAATAGCACCAGAAAACATACACTGTGTTACCAGTTCCCCAGGCCTGCTCTAAAAAACTGTCATACTTGGTGTCTTAAAGTAACAGAAAATTATTCTCTCAGAGTTCGGAGGTCAAGGGTGCGAGGTAAAGGTGTCCAAGGCTGTGCTCCTTCCGGAGACACTGAGAGAGAACCCTTTCTTGTCTCCTCCGGCTTCTGGAGGCTCCAGGATTCCTTGGTTGCAAAACTCAAATCTCTGTCTCCATCTTCAAAGGTGCTTCTTCTCAGTGTGTCTCTTCTCTGTGTGCCTCTTATAAGGACACTTGTCACTGGATCTGAGGCCAACCCAATAATCCAGGATAACCTCGTCTTGAAGAGTTTTAACTTAATTACAACAACAAAGACCCTTTTCTCAAATCGGGTCACATTCACAGCTTCTGGACATGGACAAAGCTTAGGGGAAGGCACCATTCAACCCACTGCGGAATGCTTAGATGCATATCAAACAACATTGGTACAAAATCTGTATGCTGAACACTACAGTGAGAAAAACCAAAGACCAACATCAATGAAGAAATAGACCATGTTCATGTACTGAAGGCTCAACTGTTCTCCCCAAAATCACCTACAAGAATCAAGAGCTGATTCTAAAATCTGTACGGAAAGGCAAAAGAACTTAGAAAAGCCAAAAACATTTTGAAAAAAGGATCATTAGCGGACTTATAATACCTGACTGTAATATTTAGTCTAAAGCTACAGATCAAGACCTTGCTGAGCCAGTGAAAGGATCAATGGAACAAACAGAGTCCAGAAATAGACTCACAGATACCTGGTCAATTAATATTTAAGGTATGCAAACAGCTTAGTAGAAAAAAAGAATATTTTCAACAATTGCTGGAACGAATAGATGTTGATATGCAAAAAAAATAAACTTCAATACCTATCCTGCTCCATATACAAAAAAGTAACTCAAAATGGATCACAGATCTAAATGTAAAACCTAAAACTACAATACTGGCATACATTTTTCTTCCAAAGTATAAGAGAAAATCTTTGTGACCTTGGGCTAAGTAAAGATTTCTTAGATATGACCCCGAAGCATGATCCATAAAAGAAAAAATTAATAAAAAATGAACTTTATCAAAATTCGAAACATCTGCTCTTTGAAAGACACCATTAAAAAAATGAAAACACAAACCACACACTGGGAGAATATATTTCCAAGTGACATACCTGGCAAAGACTTGTACCCAGCATGTATGAGAACTTTCAAAACTCGATGGGAAGATAAACAATCTAATGTTTAAAAACAGGCAAAAGATCTGAACAGATATTTCACCAAAGCACAAAGAAAGATGGCAGCCAAATATATACAAAGATGATCCACATCGTTAGCCATTAGGAAAATGCAGGTTAAGGTCACCGTGGGCGACCTCTGCACACTTCGGGACGGGACGGCGAGGGGGTGGAGGCACGTGGTGTGCCGGGCACCACCGGGGAGAACGCGAGACGAGTCGACCGCTTTGGGAGACAGTTCAGTGATGACTCACAAGGCTAAATACACACCTACACACATCCAACTCTGAGGTATTTACACCCGAGAAAGACGGAAATACATATCTATGTAGAAACATACGTATATACGTTAATAGCAGCTCTATTTTTAATAGCCTAAAACTGAAAATAACCCAAACGTTCCCCAACAGGCAGATAAACCGCACTGTGGTGTATCCATTTGACAGTGTACTACTGGACAATCAAAAGCAACGAACTACTGATACATGTAACATGCGTGAATCCCGAAATAATTTGGCTGAAAGAAACCAGGCCAAAAGAATATGTAACTATGATTCCATTTGTATCAAATTCTGAACAATGCAAACTGGTCCACAGGGATAGAGAACCGATAAGCAGTTGCCTGGGGCTGGGGCTGGGGCTGGGCTGGGCCTGGGCTGGGGCTGGAGGGAGGGGGCTGGTAGAACTAGCAGGCACGAGGGATCACAGTCATTCTCCACCTTGATCGTGGTGGTGATTACATGAGTATGTGTTAAAATGCAGAGAGTAATTCCCTTTTTAAAACAATGCATGTTACTATTTATACATTAATAAGCCTGATTTAAAAAAAAACCACACACACACACACACAATTGAAAAGGAAATTCCCTTGGGAGCCCAATCTCCCATCCCAGGTCCCTGCACTGGAAACCACCCGTCACGACCACTCTGCACTCGAGGTGCATGCACATCACCACCTTTCCACGGGACACGGCCACAGGGCAGAGCGCAAGGCCGAAGACCCCGCCACTGGTCTGGGGACGAGTCTCCCAACACAGGACGCCAGTGTCGCATTTCACCTCGTTCGCTCCCCAAGCCGCGGTCTCCCTGGCCGTCGGCAGAGGGCCCCAGGCAGGCTCTCCCAAGCAGCAGCTGTCCAGTCTGGAATGCCAGGCCGCGGCCGCTTAGGGGCCCACACACAGCCCGACAGCCATGAGCGGGCGAAGTCTGCACACACCTGGCCGGCAGCCTGGAGCGGCTGGAGCTTTCCCCCAGAGATGTCGCGAGCGGACTTGCCAGAACGCACCCCGCCAGCGGGTGGGGCGGCCCACCATTAACACCTGCTCTGGGCGGAAATTTCTCTTTCTTTTCATCCCTATCAGGCCTCACTCCCGACCGACCCGGCCTGCTCCGGGAACTGAAACTGTTAACAGACAAAAGCATTCGGGAGCCGGAGTCTGGGCCAGAGGGAGGACAGGGAGGTGGCCCCGGCCTAAGATCTGGGTCCATCACTTCTGGCCACTGCCCACTTAAAACCCCAAAGCGTGTCACTCTTTATGAAGCAGGGCCGAGGGCAAAGCTGGAAGAAGTGAACACACACACACGCTCCATGATTAAGTCTTCTCGACCGAACCGTCCATCAAACCGCCCACTGCGTGGTCTGCCAGCTGGGTGCAGGGATCACGGCCACAGACATTTCTGTCTGCACCTCAGGCCTCGGCTTTGGCCGCTGGCCCTCGACGGGAGCAGGCAGGCACCCCGTGTGGCTGCGTCCCTGTCTGCCAAGCCCGGCCCTGGCGAGGAGAGTGGGGGGCCGGACACAGCTCGCCTGGGCTCCCCGGGGCTCCCCCGCAGCACCAGCCCCTCGAGTGGAGAGAGGCATGGCTGTTTCCTCAACGCAGAGCTCAGAAGGAAACCAGAACTGTACCCCCCACACACACTGCTGGGCTGGAGCGACTACGGTCTCGTCTGCCCTGTCATTTAGGGTTCCGGAGTCCAACGGGAGAGGGAACTTCTTCTAAACATAGGGATTCTGGTTTCTCAGAATCATCTAGTTCTTCGGCAGTCTTGCCAGGGCTCTTCCACGCCAGGCGAGGGTGCGTGTGGGGCCTGGCTGCTGCTGCTGGCTGGTGCACCAGCGTGTGCAAATGGGCAGGGTGCCTCTGGGAGTGACCGGGACCTCTGTGAGAGCATGCCCGCTGGACACCTCCTGCTTCCGGCAGGGCTGGCCTGGCGCAGTTCGGTTCCGCGGACCTGGCCGAGGGCCCCTGCCCGGCTGGGCACTGAGCACCGCGGGTCACCTACCCCCACCCTGAGACAGAGTCGCCCGCCTGCCCGCCCGCCCGCAGCACACAGAGCTGCGGGACTTCCTGGGAGGGAGATGGAGGCTTCTGATAAAGCCCCAGCGTTGACTGTAGATTTAAAAAAAAAAAATTTTTTTTAAACTGCTTTGAACTAATTTTAGACGAAGAGAAAAGTTGCAAAAAATGGTGCAGAGAATTTCCATCCGCCCCGGCCTCCCCCAGGCTCCCCAGCGCTAGCGTCTTACGTAACCGTCAGCACAAGGATGGCCGCGGGAAGCCAGCGCTGGGACGACGCCAGCGAGCAAACCAGGACCCCGCTGGGCGTCCACGGGTCCCTACGCCTGCCCTTGGGTCCTGACGCCCCAACATGCGACCCAGCAGCTCACGCCCCCCGTCCTCATTCCTCCTGCAGCTCCTGCCCTGACAGCTGCCCCCGTCCCCCACGACCTGACACATCAGTTAGGTGGCCCCGCGACTGGGTCTGACGCGTCCTCACGACCGCAGTGAGGCCCTGCCTTCTGACAAGCTCAGCGCCCAGGCCGCGTGTGTGTGACGGCGGCACGGGGCTGGCGCCAGCAGGACTGCTCATCGGAGGCCCTGGCCGTGCTCGGCGGTGATGCTGACCTCTCCACCGGGCTTCCCCGGGGCGAGGCGACATTTCTCCCTGCGTGGCCAACCTCGGGGCGCTGGGGCCTTTTGAAAGGGAGCGTGTTGCTGTCATCACAAACCCCGGTCGGCCCCGCTTGCTGGTGGCGGCAGCTGCCCCCCAGATGAGAGGCGCCTCGTCTCTCACGGGCGGCAGAGCGACGTCTCCGGAAGACGCCGAGGCTCTCGGTGACAGAGAGGAACAGGAGCGGTTCATTTATAGACGCACTTGAAGACAGCTCACTGTGACTACCGGAGCTGGGTTGTCAGGGCTCGGAGCAAAGGCTGGCAATGCCAGCCCTCCCTGCACTCGGGTCCGTGGCGAGTGCTCGAGGCGCAGACTGCACCGGGCACCGCTCCCAGGCCTGGCGATTCGCAGGGCCCGAGCAGAGCCCGCCAGGGCAGGCGACCACCGGCCCTGCGTGCCTGCAGGGGCGGCCGGCCTCAGATGGGCCAAACCCTCACCCTGCGGCTGCCCGGGGGTGGGGAGGGGAGAGTGGCAGTGCCCAGCAGATGGAGACCACATTCCAGGGGGTCTCGCTGCCTCCCTGCTGCTGTGACCCCAGGCTACATCCCTCTTCCTCCCTCCCCCTGCAGGCTGCAAAGAGGAGCAGCACCCCCCCGGCATAGCTGGCAGCTGCTGGCTCCCCTGACCTGCCACCTCTGCAGGCTGGAACGAGGGCGTCTTCAAAGTCACAACGACCCCTGAGGACAGAAGACGACGGAGCCCCAAAGCTCCTCCTGCACCCTGCCCAGCTGGGGCTCCCCACCAGGGAGCGGAGACCCGGGTTTTCTCGAAGCCCCTATGTCCTCCTCTGAACAGAGAGCACAAAACAACATCCTGGACACGTGAGGAAAACTGTGACCACGGACCAGGCACTTGATACCGAGGAACGATTAGCTGTGCTGGACGCGCTAAGAGTGTTGCGGCTACAGAACCATAAACGTCTTTACTTAGGGTAAAGTAATACGCCTGCGATTAAATACACATGTTCCCAACTCGTCGAGGAGGACGAGGGGGAGATGGACGAGGAAGCGTGGCGGACGGCACGCGGGGAGGGCCCGGCACGTTCTAGTTTGTGCTGGCTTGAAAACTTCCACAGCACAGATGTTTTGTTTTGTTTAAAGATGATGATGATGATGATGATGATGACAGCAGTTCTTGGGTGACCGGAGTGAGCGGTGGAGCGTAGGCCAGACGAGCGGGACCCCAGGAGGAAACTGAGGCACAAGGTCACCCCCACACACACACACACACTTGGTGTCCTGGCAGGAGCAAATCTGTCTGGAGGCATGAAGGCTCAGACAGGACAGGCCCCGACGGCACTGAGAGCACCCCCCGAGCCTGCAGCAATGTCGGACCTTCAAACAAACTAATTTTAAGATAATCTCCATGGAAACCATCTATTCTGATTTTTTCCATGGTAACCGATGAGAACACAAACACAAGCGTTATCCAGCACCCTTGCACCGCATGGGCCGTGCTGCCATCCAATCTGGAAGCTGGTCGCTGCCAAGGGCCCTTCTGCATCGCCCACAAAAGCAGCGCTGAAGCTCCCAGACTCCGCCACCCCACCGCCCGGTCGCCGTCCACACCACCCCAAGCCACCTGCCCCCACACTGACCCACCAGGCCAGAACGCAGCTTCCTTCATTTAGCCCGGGACCATCCAAAACGCCAAAGCAAAGAGCCACGGCCTGCTTCCAGCCTCGCGCCCCCCACCCTGCTACGGGACGTGTGTCCACGGACCCCTGGTGTCTTGACCATGCTGTGTTCCAGAGACGAGCAGCGCGCCACGGGAGACCGGGGCGCCACGGGAGACCAGCGCTCCGGGGAGACAGACAAGGCCTGCGAATCGCCGACTCCAGCAGAGAGGGGCTGCCCCAGCGAGCAGAGTGCTCTGGGCGGGTGGAGTGGGAAGGATTCACAACCTGCCAGCCTCCCGGGAAGGCTGCATGGAGGAGGTGCCATCTGGAGAGGATGCGTGTAGCTCTGCTGGGGAACAGGGAGTATGGCCCAAAGAATCACAGCCAGACTCGAGCAACTGGGTCTATTCCCGCGTGTGGATCGCTTCTTCCATTTTTAGGTTTCCGGGTTTGAAAGAGAGGCATGGAGAAGGAAGGGTGGGGGGAGGAAGACTCGGGTGCTGGCGGCCGCGCTCTTGCCCACTCCCTGCTTGGCACCGCACCCGGGGCCTCTGCTGGCTCTCCCGTGGAGGGGGACTGTCAGCGTGGCTGGACTGCGCTGCAGACGCCTGTCCTCACCATCAGCCCGACGGCAGTGCCACAGCCAGGGCCCCAGGGCTGGAACTAAAGGTGTTCCTGCCCAGGGCCACCGTCCCTTGTAGCAAAGTGCCAGGATGCCAGCACCCACTGTCCTGTGATTTGGGCTCATTTCTTCACGTGCAGCTGTGGACTCTGCACCGGCCTTGAACCCAGCCCCTGGCCGCCAGCAGTAAAGGAAAACCCAATCAGTTCTGAGATCCTCGAAAGAGACGACAGAGCTCCCAGCAGCGCGTGTGGGTGCCAGGCTCCTGCCCCAGGCGTGTCCCGATCCGCGCAGAGCTGGACGCGGGGGCCCCCAGGCTTTGTGTGGACGCCAGACCAGGTGTGTCCACCTTCATGACACAGTGACCGTCTTAATACACCCGGCCCGGATTCCTGCGACTGCGCCCGCGGCTGGTTTGTCACCAAGCAGGCCTTCCACCCCAAGACAGGCCACGCCCCTCCGGACAGGGGCCACTTGCCTGTAGAATGGATGGGAACCTCCCAGGGGCAGGAAACGGCCCCTCGTGGGGGCAGCTCAGAGAAGGGGGCTCCACTCAGCCCCACCCCACCGCGCATCCTCTGCCACCATCGCTTTCCCCGCTGCCCAGGGCGGTGCCCGCTCTTGCTGCCTGGGGCCACCTTCCGAAAGGTCTGCGGAGCGAACCTGCACCCAGCGGTTTCATATCGAGCCACAAGCACCCAGATCGCCTCAAGCTCAACCGTCAGCGATGCACCGCCGGCTTCCCTAAAGGCCCAGCAGGTGCTGACGGCCGGGAGCTGACCGAGGCACCCGTGTCTGCAGGGCGAGAGGCAGGAGCCAAGGACACTGAGGACACTGCGGGAGGCAGGTGGCCTGGGATTTCAGCACAGGTAACTGGATGGATGCAGGGGCACTATGGATAGGACGGAAGCTGACGTGGGATGACAGGCCCAGCAGAGGCTGCCCTGCGTCCCGCCCTCCCGCCGACATTCCGGCTCGAGATAACAGCGTGCGCCTGCCGGCCCAGCGGTCAACAGCCCAGTGGGTGCCCTTGGGTTTAAAGAGCCCACTCTTCCACGATGCCCGAGTGCCGGGGCAGCCTCTGACTCATGCACGGTCCAGAGCCTCCTCGAACAGCCTTGAGAAATTCGAATCCAGAACTGGGGTCAAGAGGAAAAAAAAGAGGCTCCTCTATGACATGTAAATCTGGGGTTCACTCCTGCTCCAAACACCCACAAAGCCCCGTCTGCAACTGTCCCCTCAAATCCACACTTCTCACTATGGAAAGCAAAGGCCAGCCAAAACATTTGTTGTCAGTAAGAGACCCAATTCCTCCGTGTTCCCAAGTGAGACAGCAAATCTACAAGGCAGGTGCCAACTGCCCCGTCCCTGACCTTGACCCTATGACTCCGCAGGCCTGGAGCCTGGGTGACAACACAGATCTTCAGCAGCTGCCACCCAGGACCCCCAGAACCTCAGCATGGGGTGAGAGAACCAGGTCCCTCTGGGCCAGGAATTGGGTCCAAGAATCCCTAAGTCAAGCCCACCTCTGTGCAGCACCCCAAAACAGAAATGTGAAGTGAGGGTGCAGGAGGTGGCTGGGCCTCCTCCCTCAGAACCAGCGGAGCTGGGAAGGAACGGGCCATCCTCAGGGAAGGCTGAGGCCACGGGCAGGTGTGCCCGGCTAACCCAGCCCCTCCTCCGGGGACAGTTCCAGCACCGAGGCTCCCCGAGGAGGGTGGGGGAGGGGAACAGGCCCGTTCCCACCCACCTCCTGGATTTGCTTTCACGTCCGGGAGCAAGGAGGACGGGGGTCTCTCGTCGGGAAGCACAACTGCCGTCCGCAAGGGTCTGAAACCCCCACCGGGCCTGACAAGGACAGCCTGCAGGGCAGAGGCAACGTGGGAAGCGGCCGCGGGGAGAACGACCCCTCTCCTGCCCGCCGGCCCTCACCCCGCAGGCTGTGGCCGCACAGCCGCCCTGACGGGGCGGGGGTCCATCTTGCTCAATCGGACAGAGGAAGGAAAGGGAACATTTTAAAAATAGCCAAAGACGGGTGAGCGTTTGCCCCGTGCCAGGCACGGCTCCAAGCGCCTGTGGGCAGGTGCCACCTCGTGAGACCCCACCGAGGTGGACCCGGCGTCTCCCCCTTTGAGAGGAGCGGAGAAAGGCCCTTGGCCCTAGAAGTCAAGGTTACTGTCTGTGCTGGAGGGCAGCCAGCCCTGAGAGCACAGGAAGTGGGTTTCTGGTTTTACTGAATTACCTAGAATTCTGCAGCCCGCCCCCCCGCCCCCAGGGCAACCTTCCTTCCGATTGCATAATGGGCTCAGAGTGTGCGGAGGGCGGGCAAGAACCAGCGGCAGGCAGAATCAGTGCACCGTGGCTATTGAGGGCGGTTTTAAAATGCTTCTGTGGTTGAGGCAGAAGCCAGTCCTAGGGCAGCTGGGACGTGAGGAGCAGGTAGCAAATTCAAGGTCAGCCGAGACACAGTGGTCCTGGTGCTTCAGGGACAGGCCCCAGCGCACAGACAGCAGCACGGGGTGAGGCCGTGGAGGCGAGTGCAGAGTCCCTTCGGCAGGGACAGAGCCGAACGCCAGACCACTGCAAACCCCAGCTCCCGGGGGCCCGCACGAGCCCCTTCGGGAGGCGCCCATCTGCACGGAACCTTCCAGCATTCCTCTCCAGCCCTGCATCTCCCCGCCCACCCTCAGCCCGGTGCTGGGGTCCTCTCCCTGCAGCCCTCCAGGCAGAGAAAGCTCCCCAGCCCCAGCCCGAAAATGCCTGCTCATCACAACTCGGCCGAGAATAGACGGAAAACGGAACCCATTATTCTCATTCTGAAGGGCTGGGAAACGGCTTTGCTTTCCCACATGACATGCGCCTAAAATAAGCTGCGAATGTGAAGCAGAGGTGGGACAGCTGCGAGGGGCCTGAGCTCTCTTCCGAGTGGCACAGGGAAGCCTTCATTCCGAGAGCTGGATGTCACCGGCAGAGCCGGGGTCCTCGGCAGGGGTTTCCGGGGAGGGGGCCGTGGCAGGCTCGCGGGGCTGCCCCTGCCCTGGGCTGCCCCTGCGGCTTTTAACTGCCACTCTCGGACAAGCACACGCCCAGGAACTGAAGACCCAGCAGCTGGGCGACGGGCTTCCTACAAGCCCCGGACACCAGGCGTGACCCGTGGCGTTAGGGCCAAGGCCCAGCACCTTCACAGAGCTGGGGGCGGGGCCACAGACTCAGGGGTGGGGCCACAGACTCCAGGGCTGGGGTGGGGGCTCATGGCTGCCTGGGAAGCAGGACCCCTGGGCAGCTCCAAGGCACTCACCAGGTACTGTCCCAGCACCAGAGAAGCCCGCGGGCGGGAAGGGCCTGACAGCCACCACTCCTACAGCACGGGCCTGCAGCAGAAACCCCGCCGACACCTGGCCACAGGCTGCGGGACGGGGCTCCTGTGCTCGCACACCTGGGCAGTGGGAACGGCGGGTCCCCAGTGCCGACCCCATGCTCTTCCCTCCCATCTGGTGGCACCACCATCAGTGCCACTCCTCCCCCACATCCCCACACCCCACCATCAGTGCCACCCCTCCCCCACATCCCCCACCCCCGCTCCACCAGCCTCCCCTCCGGCTGGCTCCCCAGGCTGATGGTGCTCATCACTGATTCTCACCTCGGGGCAATGCTGGCAGCAATGCCCGAAGACATCTTTGCTTGTCACAAGCAGGGGGTCAGGGATGCTACTGGCAGCTAGCAGGCAGAGGCCAGGGATGCTCTACACCTCACATGCTCAGGACAGCCCCCAACAAAGATTTATCCAGCGCAGAGGCTGATGGCGCCATGGCTCAGAGTCCCGAGTGGGGCTGAGGTAGACTCATCAGACGCCCCCACCTGGGCTCCCCCACCTGGGCTCCCCGAGGAGCCGGCACCCTAGCCAGCCACGACTCAGTCACCAGGAAGCCCAGGGCAGGCCGGGCCCCGCACGTTGGCCTGCCTCCCCCGCAGACATGACCACCGAGCAGCGCCCACGGGCGGCCCGCCTCCCTCAGGAAGAGGAGCGGGGTGGGGACGGGGTGGTGGTCGCACAGCGACGCGGTGTACCTACTGCCGCTGGGCTGTGCACCGGAAAGCGGGTGAAATGGTCAACCCTACGTGCCACGGATAAAGGGAACGGCTCCCCCCGGGGGTCCTGCTGGCCTGGGACCCCTGACTGTGGGAGGGCGCCGGCCACGAGGGCACATGTGCTGGCAAGAGGGCCTGGCCGCCCTCAGTCTCCAAGGGGCTCGTGACGACAGATCAGGAAAGGCCCTCAACGAGGGACGACTAGATTTAACAAGCCAGGTCACTCCTGGGTGGACAGACGGGGTGTATTCAGGTCCCACTGTGGAAATGGAGGCTCGGGAAGAGGGGGTGCTTTGCCTGGGACCACACGGCCAGGGTTCAGAACCCAGCGCCCACACCCTTCCCCTACTGGAGCCGCACACGGGGACCCCCCCACCCCCCGCAGAGCTGTGGCGGGGCCTGAGGCACTATGGGAACAAATGTCCAGCGCCTGCCTACCCCGCCCTGTCCTGCTGGCTTCCCCATCCCACGGCCTCTGCCCTAGATGATCAGGCCCTACAGCTCTGGGAAACAGGGTGCCCCACACCCCATCTCTGAGCCAGGACTGAAGGGACAAGAGGCAGTCTGTCCAAGTAATTCTAATAATTCTGAGAAAAAAAGCACGGGCTCTCCCCTTGCTAGGGACTACCCGCCATTCCTGAGAGGCAGGTGGCGGTGCCCTCCCCGGGATGGGGAGGGACGGGAGCGTGGGGATGGGGGAAGGAGCGGCTCCTTCTGCTGGACTCAGACGCTGGATGGACGCCAGGCTTCCTGGCTCTATTCTGGGCCAGCCTCGACTCGCTGGGGGCCTTGGGCAAGCCGCTTCCTGTTGTTCGGGCCAGCTTCCGCGTGTGGGAAGGGACACAGCCACACAGCCTGCGGCCACCAGGCCTCAGACCCCCGGGGCGCCACGGCCTAGGCTTGAATGCTTAGTTCAGTCAAAGCCGAACGCGACCTCATTCAAAGAGGCCTCATCAGTTATCGATTTTTCCCAAAAAAATATTGGTCAAAAGAATATCGTTAACTATTTTCGAGAATGCTGAATGCCCTTTCACCGACAAAGGCACTAAAAATGGCCTGTGGCTGAAGAACTTCCTCTCCATGGTTTAAAGAAAAAGGAAGTGAGAGCGACGGGACAGGGCCTTTGCCGCCCGCCCCCGCGGTGGCCCCGGGCCCATGCCCTCTAGGAACCCAGGGCCCGGCCGAGCCAGGGCCCTCCTCTCCTCAGGCCTCGGCCAAGCGGAAGCCTGTGCCGTGGCGACACTGCCACCAAACGGAAGGCACGGAGCGCGGCCCGGCGGCCCGTCTGCTCGGAGAGGCCCTCACGTCCAGCACGGCACCGCAAGGGCCAAGGCACGCCATGGTGAACGACGAGGTCTTACCGGTGTCCCGTCCCGGCGGCCAGCCCGCGCCTCCACGCCCCACCGTCTCCGCGCAGTGCTGCTCACGACGGTCACTGCACACTCACCCGATTCCCGGAGGAGCCGGCCAGCATGGCGGGGGGCCTCTGAACCTTCGTGAGTTCTCCAAAATCCGTGGCGTCGAAGTTACTCCTCCAAACCATCACCTGCCGAGAACAAGACACGGGCTCAGGGAGAAAACTCACCAGCCCTTCACAGAGCAGACGGGCCTGAAGGCCGTCCCCAAGTTCTGGGCCAGTGGCGGCAGTCCCCAGCTGACACCCCAGGTCGACTCCAGGACCTGCCCCGCTTTCCCGGAGAGCTGGCTTTTTGGACAGGCCTTGAGAGAACCGGGATGTGCCACCACGATGGAATCACTGTGTGCCACCACCAGGCCTTGCACTCGCTGGTCCCTCTGCCCGAGCTGGCCCAGGCCCGAGCTCCACGCAGCTGGCTCCCAAGGCTGGAGTGTGAGACAGGCCACCCCTGGCCGCCTGCTAACTCTCATCACAGCCCCCTATTTCCTTCAGAGCATCAGAGTCGCTAGTCGCTTCATCTCTTTGTCCCTTTTCCTCGTGTGTCAGCCTCCCCACTAACACAGAAGCTCCTGAGGGTGGGGACCTGGCCTGTACACCGTGAGAAGTGGTCAGCACATGCACCCCAGCTAAGATCCTGGCTCCACCCCTCACTGCGTGGCTCTAGGCAAGGGACTCAACCTCTCTGTGCCACGATCCCAGTGTCCACCCCCAGGCTGCCGTGCGGCCCACGGGAGACAGCTGGGCGCAGACACTGGCGCCCAGAAGAACTTGGGAATGTGTCCTCAGCCAGATCCCACACGCCGCTGGGGGACCTTCACGTCCAGCAGAAGCTGAGCGAGGCCCTGCTGGGGGCGTCAGCCACGTGTGGCTGCACCAGTCCAGGGCCACGTCCAGGATGGCAGGCACTGTGCGGCGTGGCCGGCGGTCAACCGAAAAACCACGGCATCCCCTTCAGAATAAAAGCCAGCGTGTCCCAGGGGCCTCCCCGCCGGGACACAGCCCCAAGCCCGGTTCTCTGGGGGCCCCTCACCACTCCCAGCGGCATCACTGGTCACTGCTCCCCGACCGAGGGGCTCCCTTGTCCCCGCCACGAGCAGAATGTTGGCACACACCCTTGTGTACAGGGTCCCGGGCCACTGCTGAGTAACTCTCCGCAGCAGACGGGCTGTCACGAGTGTGGGGAGGTGCTCAGACGTCACTCCAGACGGCTCCAGAGCAGACTGCAGGAGGCAGCTGGGAGCTGACAGCGGCGGCTGTCCGAGGACGGCCAGAGCAGGTGGAAGCCCACCGGGGCCACGTGACTTCCTTCCCCCCGACTTCCTTTGCGGTGTGAATTTACTGCTCTAGTTTCCCTCGTCTGCTAAGCAACGAGCCGGGCCTCCAGGCCCAGAGGGGGCTCGGGGCCCCGGCCCGGTTAGTGCAGAAGCTGAAGCAGGTGTGGAAAGAGCCTGCCACGCCTATTCCAGGCTGCGCCGACAGCACCCGCACCCCGCTTTCCCGGTAGAGACTCGACCAGAATCGGTCCGCTGGGTTGGGGCTGGGCTCCCTGGGAGGCCAGTGGGGCTCTCCTGGGCTGAGCAGTCAGAGCTGTGAAGCTGGGCATCAGCAGAGGGACCTTCTACTTGGGTGGCTCAGGACAGCCACCCCTCCCCTCTCTGGACAAACAGTGACGCTCAGGAATGTGGAAGATCTCTGGTGGGGGGCTCTGCAACGCCCCCGAGACCCCCACATGCCAGGCTCCGGGCCGGAGCCCAGAGGCGGGGTGCCCACCACGAGGTCACTGCTACTTAGCAGTCGGGGCAGAAGGCACCGGGGCCAACGGGAGGAAAGCCTCAGCGGACAGAGGGACAACGCGGAAAGAGACTGCCTCGCCAGGTCCCCTCTCTGCAGCCTCCGAGTTTGCAAACGCTGACCCCTGAACACAGCGCACGAGCAGGCCAGGGGAGGCCCCGGTGGCGGTGGGGCCTGTTCCCTCACCCGCGGAATGGGTGCCGGTGCCCACCCCTCTGGGCCACCGTGAGCTCCAGACAAGGGACGAAGCTCTGGCCACACTGCCCACAGCGCCAGGCCTGTGGCCAGCACCCGGAATTACCTAACTCTGCGTTTGTGATCAGGAGAAAGAAGTCACTAAAGGACTTTTTACTTTCTGTGGCAGTGGTAGCCCAGACCCCCAGCCCACGCTGGTCTGAGCAGTGAGGCGTTTGGAGAGCTGTCCCGGGGGGCAGGGGCCCTGGGTCTGAGCACCCCCACCCCGAGCCCCAGCCTTCGCGGCCACTGAAAGCCACCAGGGACGCTGGGGACACCCGGCCCGTGCCCAGGACGCCTCGGCCTCCCGGTCTGCTCCGATCCGTGCCGGGTGAGAGAGCTCGGGCCACCCTCACTTACTTGCTCGTCAGAACCTCCGGAAGCGAAGCGCTCTCCCGTTCTCGAGAAGGCAACGGCGGTGGCTGGACCCTAGCAGAGCAAAGGAAAAAGAACAAACACCCAAGGTCACCCGGGTTCTAAGCGCCCAGGGAGGAGGCGGGCGCTCCAGAGGGGGTGCAGCCAGGCACGAGGTGCCAAGGACCCATTCGGCCCTCGGCCAAGGGACAAGGTGCCCAGGTGCGAGCACCACGGACCGGACAGAGGGCAGCCATGGGGTCGTGGGCGGTCAGAGAGGCATGAGGACAGTCCGCGCTGGGGCCCTGTGGCCCTCAGCATGGTGAGCACGCCCGCCCCTCCCGAGGGGACGGGTCGGAGCGGGCAGGGACACGCCTCCAGCCCGTGCCTCTCCCTGCCTTCCCGATTATGGAGCCCCAGGGGGCCGGGAATCACAGCGCTGCGCGTCCCGTGCAGCCACCAACGGACAAATGCGACCAGATCCAGTCACACCAGTGAGTGAAAGGCCAGGTGCAACGCCGCACACACAGGCTCACGTGTGGGACCGGGCAGGCTGTGTGCCATTCAGGTACCCCTCCAGGTGACAGTCACTGAGGGCTAACGAGCTTAACAGGACTTTATGGGGTCTGTGTGTGAACAACTCCAGGTGACTTGTACTTGATTCTTGAAGGTCTTTGTCATTTCCCATACTTAAAATTTGTGACAAGTATAAAGCATTGCTACGTTAATATAAAAACAAACAATAAAAAACAACTATTTTCATTTTGATGAAAAACCAAAAGGGAAGGAAACCAGGGCATGAAGCGTCCGGCAGGCGGGGCCTCCGCCTGACCAGAGCTGGCTGAGAAATGAAATGGCAGGTTTCCAAGAAGTCACAGCCACTAAGGAACCGAGCAAACATTCGTGGGTCAGTCACCTTTCCTGTTGTCACTCAATCACGAGATGGCAGGCTGGACACAAGGCGCCAGCAGCGGCACGACCAGCACAGAACGCGGCTGGCGGCTGGGCAGGCGCCTCAGGTCCGGGCCCCGGTGCCGGGCGACTCTGGGGACGGCGCCAGGGATGTCGAGCTATGAGGGGACTCCCGAGGGGAGGGCCCGCAAAGCGGGCTGCTCACCCCCGCCTGGTGCCCCGTGTTCCCGGAAGGAGGCCTCCCGCGAAGGCCCCCACCCACCGGGCCGTCAGGCCCCAGGCAAGCGGCCAGTGGCTGGTGCTGGGCGCCGCAGTGGGCCCCACGACTGCAGTGTGGACGGGCTCCCCCATGCTGGCAGTCAGTGGCTTTGGGCTTCCCGGGAGGGTGGGGGAGGCCCCCCGCCAGCAGCGCTCCCGCACCGCTGAGTGCTCCCGACCCCGCAGACAGCGCGGGCTCAAGACCTCCGCCTTGTCCACGTCCTTTCTGAGCCTCCTTCGTTCAGCTCTGAATTCAGTTATTTTCCATCTTTCCTGGTTTTAAAGAAATTCACTTAAGGCTACAAATTGGCCTCTGGTTACCACCTTAGATGGATCCAAAGAGTTCCCGATCCACTGTGATCTCCCTTCGAGTGTCCAGTTTCCACTGTGACTTTCTCCTTAGCCTGGCAGCGATTTTGGGGTGTGTTCCAGTTTCCAAACCGTGGGGCCCGGGTGTCTCCTTCTCACAGACAGAAGGAAGACGAGGTGCACGTGGAGATCGCTCTGCCTTCACGGCGGCTTGTGCCCCTTCGTGAGTCACTCTGCACGCACTCAGCCGCCCGCTCAGGGCAGGGGCACTGCTAAGCAGTCTCTTCCCCTGGGCCAGAGACCTCTGCGCTGACCCGAGTGTGACTCCGAGCAGCGTGGAGCCCAACCTGCCCCAGATGGCTGGAGGTGCCCACCTGCCTGGGGACCCCCACACGCCTCGGCTCTGACCCTCGTGCCCAGCCAGGTACGCCGGCCACCACCGCCACCGAGGGTTTTGAAGGTTTTCGGTGGCCACCGACAAACAGGACTGACACGCCATTGCCCCAGTCAGGGGTGAAAGGAGTGTTTACCCAACAAGGACACAGAGGCCGGAACGGCCTGAGAGGTCCCCGGCTTCTGTGCCCAGGCCACTTCCTCCACAAACCCTTGCCGGAGAGGCGCCTGCACGGCCTGCCAGCATCCGCCGTGGGCCGGCTCTGGGGTCCGAGGGGTAGCCCAGGAAATGAGATGCAGCCTCTGGGAGGAGCTGCCGCCCAGGCGAGCCGAGGCTCGCTCCCGACCCTGGCTGGGGACACGGCTCCCGACCCTCTATGCAGGGCTCTGGGCAGGGGACAGAGGGCCAGGATGACCTCTTGGCTGCTTAGGTTGGCGCAAACGAGCTGTTCCCCCTGTTGATGTCCCCTCACCCGTCCCAGGTGTCCAACCATTCAAGCCAGGAGTGTGAGCTTCCTTTGCCTGGAGCAGCCTGAGGGGCAGCCCACGTGTCCCAGGCCACTGTCACATCTCCGCCTCCCCTGCTCCAGGGAAGGCCTCCCTGGCCAGCGCCCCAGTGCCAGGCACGGCCCGGGAGTGACACAAGCTGCCCGTGACGTCAGGGGATCCACGTCCTGCGATCTCACGACCACCAGGACCCCACGCAGACACAGCCCCGGGTCGGGTCCAGGCCCTCACCCACACCGTGGGGCAGCCAGGCGGCACAGACCCACGTGCCCCGTGGTCCCCGTGCAGCTCAGTCACTCCGCAGAGACACGAATCCCAACTGCACAGCCACAAACACCAGATTTAACTTCCGCCCACAGCCCACCCACCAGCGTCTCCCAAATAGCTCTGGGGACTTAAACCAAATGAGCAGAGCTTGAGATTGTGTTTCAGAAAATACAGAAAAATAAATTTCTATTTCTAGCACATTGTCCCCACGCTTGCCACACAGAGCTAGTGGGGCCTCGCTCGGGGCGCAAGGCTTCGAGCGACAGCTGGGGCTGGTGGGAAAACCCGCCCTCCCCCGGTCTCCTTGCCGCAGGGAGGGCCGAGAGGGGTGCGGAGGCTCGCGTGGGGCCCTGACACCCCCGGGGCTGAGGCGGATCCAGTGAGAAGGGACTCCCTCTCCCCCAGCTGCACGGGCACGGCCGTGCCTGAGCCCACAGCAGGGCTCTGCAGAGCCTCAGAGAGGGCGCCGCCCCCGCCCCAGCCAGTCCTGCGGGAGGCGGGCCCGGGAGAGGATGACCTGACGGCTGGGACGAATGAGGACAGGCAAACAGACCCGCAGACCGAAGGGCCACCAGGCCACTGCTCAGGACAGCTGTGGGGCGGGGGGTGGGGGGCAAGCAGGTCTGGGGCAGGGGAGTGGCCGCAACCCACCCACTGGGGGACAGATTTCAGGAGCTACATGACAAAAAAAGAAGTCAAAGCAACAGACATTCAATGGAAAAAACCTTACACAAAAGAAAAATCCAGATAAAGCCTTGAGAGACTTCGTGGGAGGGGGAAACGGGCAACCCCCACCCCAGAGGGGGAGGGGCTGATGGCGACGGCCCTGTGCCCACCAATGGGGACTGAGTCACCAGAGACCCCCGGCATGGGCTCGTTTTCCTGACACACTGACGCCCACCCACGTACCTGGACCATGCCCGGGACGGAAACCTGACACACGGTCTCTTACGGAGCTCTCGCCTAGGGCAGCAGGGGGCCACGACCCAAGAGCTGAAGGGGAAAGGGACCAGCACCTGTGAGGACCTACTGTGTGCGGTCCGGGCCACGCAGACGCGTTCTCTCCTAGAACGAGGCCGATACGCAAGGACTCGGCAAAGCAAACATCGGGCCCAGCATCTCCTCAGGGAAGGGGCACAGCTGGGATGGCCGGACCCCAGGGCCCGAGCCAGAGGCTCAGGCTCTCTCTGCTGAACAAGGTGGGAGACCCCCCGGTTTTCCCACCCCAGAAACAGGGAGTACAAGCTGCTCCTGAAAGTATCGGGGTGTTTCCTTAGAGAGCTGGGCATCGTCACCCCACAGAACAGACGAGGCTGTGTGACCCCTCCCCAAGCGAACACATCCCAGCACGGGGCCTCAGTCATAGGAGCTGGCAAGGGTGCCTGCTGCAGGCTCTTTGCCAACCCAACCCACCAGGAGAGACACTGCCCGGTGTTCCCCGGGACAGAGCGGGGAAGGAGGGCCGAGCGCCACATCCAGGCGGGGCTCGGCCCACGTTCCACCCGGGGGGGCAGCTGCGGCTGGAGACAGAGGTGCCCTAGCTCTCAGCCCCGCCAGGCTCCTGAGCCGTCCCGGCCCCTGCCTGGCAGAGGCGGCTGCGTCTAGAAGCCTGCTGCCACCTGCTGCCCTGTCATCGCCGAGCCCCGCACCACCGGAGCCGCAGGCCTGCTGAGGGGCCCCGGTCCCTGCCGGCTGGAGCCAGCAAAGGGCCTGCCCAGCTTCGGGCCTGCCGCCCCATCACCCGAGGATGCTCAGCTGGCGGAAGCTTACGGGCCCCAGGGGCCCCAGCAGCAGCCCAGCAGCTGTTCCCAGGTACCCCATGGGCAGGACCTCCCTCAGCCCCCACGGAATGGCCCCTTGTAGCCCAGAGTCCCCACGGCAGGACTGCGAGAGAGAAGCAGCAGGATCCCTCGGGCCTGCAGGAAGCTTGTAACTGACGTCCACTGCCAGCCCCACACAGGCCGGTCGTGCCAGAGAAGCTCCGAGCTGCTGGCCGGCCCTGGAGCCCAGCACGCGGGCCCAGCCCCGGAGCGCCCAGGAGCCCCCAGCTGCACTGGGCGATGCCGGTCTAACCTCGGTGCCTCCATCCTGTGCTCAGGGGGCCCCAACCCAGACAAGAGCACATGGCCGAGCAACACTGCCTCCCCCACCCTTCTCTCTCCACCCGGACCCGCCCCCACCGTCCTGGCTCCGCCTCCAGCCCCGCCCCCACGCAGGCCACTTCCCTGGCGCACACAGAGCGCCCCCTGCTGGTCAAGGAGCGCCTCACCCCAGCGCCAGCTCCCTGTGGCTGGCTGTTCTCGGCTGGCCTGGGACCCCCAGCCCGCACTGTCCCTTCTCACAGGAACTGCTGCTCCATCTGGCACAAAAACAACCGCCCTCCGTCCCAACAGCTCTCTCTGGGCTATACCTGGAGACTGTCCCAAGGAGGTCAAGTCCCACACAAAGTGTCTGTCACGGGGCAGGTCACGTGGCAGCTAGGCTAAGACCGCACAGCCACAAGCCCGCTGGCCTCCTACGCAGACCAGCGACCTAAAATCAGGAGTGAGACCCTCTGAACGCCGTCTGCGCGAGGCCGGTGAGCATGGTGGGAACGGCGGACTCGGGCGCTCGTCCCTGCCCTGCCACCCGGAGACCTGAGTGCGACCCCTACAAGCCCAGCCCTCTCCACGCCTCAGTTTCTCCACCTGGACTCAAAAGCGCTCTCAGATCCGCCACCGTCATTTGTGGACAGAATCCGGGGCCCCTGGGACCCGCCAGGACCCACCCGGGAGCCCGGGGGCTGCGCAGCCACACGCTCCAGGAAGTGGCTGGGGACAGCTGTGCTCCCTGCGGCTAACCCACGCCCTGAAAGAGAATGTGAGAGCCCGAGTGACGAAAGCACCCAGGTGCACGTCTTCCTCGAAGGCCGGGGGGGGGGGCATGGACGTCACACGGGAGCCTCAGAGGACCACAGCCCTGAAGAGCACGCTCCAGCCCCCTCCTCAGCAGCCCAGGTGCTGCGCCCTGCCAGGCTCTGTCCCTGGGGCTCAGACGCCGCTGTGCGTGCCCCGACGGGCGTCACAGGACCCCTACTCCCGCCCTCACGACTCTCATCAGGAGCATCCTTGGAGCACGCTGGCCCCCAGGTGGCACACGCGCCCAGCCCCCACAATTCCTCCGGGGCTGAGCAGAGCAGCCCCGCTCCTGGCCACGTCCCCACAAGCACGAGGCACTTGGTCTGGCGGGTGGCTCTTTTAACCAGCCACCCCCACAGGAAGGCGCCATCAGCTGACTCTGAATCGCCCCAAACCTGGGGGCAGAGCCATGCCCAACAAGGAGCCACAGCAGACCCTGGCAGACCCTGGGGCACGGAGGGCACGTGGGCTTTGCTCGGGGCAGACAGGCTGCCCCAAACATGACACGTGTGCACCCCGACTTCTGCCTGCAGGCCGGATGCTTCGACCGCGATGCCGCTGCACACCACTGGGAAGCCCCCAGAACGAAGTCCCCTCGGGGCAGAAGGGGCAGGTGAAGCGGGCAGGTCCGCGAGAGGCCGGCCGCAGACGCGGCACGGGGTGCGAGCTCCCATCACCGTCCGCAGGAGCAGGAGGGCGGGAGAATCGCTTCTCTACCAGAGGCCGGGGCTTCAAGCAGGAGCAGGGATGGAGCAGAGCCAGGGCGAGGCTGCCTCAGAACCGTGGCACCCCACAGTGGCGCGGGTGCCGGGGTCCCCCAGGAGGAGCCCGAAGGCCCACGGCAGGCCGGCCCTGAGCTTCTGCACTTGATGGGGCTGCAGTTGAGAAGAGAAACCATGGGAGCCTCTCGCTCTGACTGCCACCTCCGAGTGCCACCTCCGAGTGCCCCCGGCACTGGGGACAGACGCCCCGCCTCCGCCCGCCCCTTCCAGCACCGCGCTGACGGGCCCACCCCACCTGGCCTCCTGCGCTCTGCGGACCTGCCCGGGGAGCCCCCGCTTCCCAGGCCATGCGCCCCAGGGGCTGGGACCACGACATCCATTTCGTACCCCGGTGCCCGGCCCAGCGATCCGGGGGGCGGATGAACAGACAAGTGTGGCCAAGGGAACAAAGGAGAGCTCGCTCTGCCCTCCCCCTCCCCCTCCCTCGGGGCACCGAGGAAGCGACGGTTCTGCGGGGCCGTTTCCCACCCCCCGTATCCCCAGGCGCCCACTGTCCCTCAGCCTGGCTCTCACATTTCCAGGCGCAAGAGCAGCAGGCCACCACGGTTAGACTTGGCCCGCGTCACCTCTCGGGGAGAACGGCTCAGCAGGTGCTCTTCGCGGGCCCGATGCGGGGCCTGAGCACGGGAAGGGCGTCTCCGGCACCCTGCGAGGGTTCTCGGGCCGAGGGGCGGGCCCGCTGTGGACGAGCCGTGCAGGGAAGGTCGAGGGCCGAGGGCTGGGGCCGGCAGCGTCCACACGGTGTCCCTGTGCTGCTGTTCCTCCTTTCTGCCGGGAGGAGGGGTGGCAGCATCCCGAGGTTTCCCGTCCGACCCGGTTGTAAGATCCCAAACTGGCTGCACGTGACTTTAAATGGCTGACTTGCCAAAGGGCCAAGCAAGGTTGTCGCCGAGAAGCTGACACTGGAGCAGCGGGGGCCGCACAGTACACTCAGACGTGCGGGCCCCTGGGGGACAGGCGGGTGACGCGCTCTGACGGGGGGACAGGAGACAGAGGGCGGCAAGCAGCCTGCTTGTCCCAGGCAGGCAGGAGGAAGGCCCAGGCCCCACCCCAGGCTACGGCCAACGGCCGACACGTGTCCCGACTCACAACACAGCGGGCTCCGGAGCCCTGGGCTACGCACCCCACACCTGTCTGCCAGCCCAGGACGCACGAGCTGCCGGGACCCCCTCGGCCTTCACAGGCCCGTCCCCATCTCCGTCCAGCCTGCCGGCTGCTCACAGGTGGTCCAGACCCCGCCCCACACCCCGACAGCAGACACTTTGCCCACTGGAGACAGCTCAGCCACAGCTCCAGGTGGAGAGAGCCCCCGCCACCCCTCGCCTCACCCCACAGGGCTGCCCGCCTGCTGCCCACCCCGGGGGCCCAGGAGTGCCCAAACGAGAGTCGGGAAGCGTTCCCGCCCGCGTGCTTGTGTCTGCAGGACCCAGAGACGCTGGGGCGGCTCGGGCGTGGGGCCCAGGGCTCCGTCCAACACTGGGCCAAGGGAGGCCGGGGGTCGCGAGGGGACAGACTGCATCCAGCCCCTGGGGGGCTCTGCCAACCAGATCCAGACGCCTCCCTGCCCACTCCCTACCCAACTCAGCTCCCGCACGGGCGTCTCAGCTGTGGGGTCAGGCCCCGCACTCCTGCTGGAGGCCTCAGGTCTTACGGGGGGCAAGCCCGTCTCTGCATCTCAGCCCCCTGCCCAGACCACAAAGGAGCCACAGATACCACCCCCCGGGGATGGGCTGCCGCAGGGGACCAGCGCTGCAGGAGGGGCCGGCCCCCCGGAGGCGGCAGCCCCGTGCCCTCACCTGATGCCCTCACCTGATGCCCATGCAGCGTGTAGAGCAGTCGGCCCTCCAGGAGGTCCAGGATCTTCAGCGTGGAGTCGCTGGAGGCTGTGACCAGGTGGTTCCCGGACGGGTGGAAGGAGAGGGCGGTCACCGCGGCACTGTGCACTGAGGGGGGACAGAAGTCAGGCAGCTCCGGGGGCCCACGGATAGAGCAGGCCTGCGACAGGCGATCGGGGCGGCCACCGCGAAGATGCGGGCAGCCCCACGGGACCTCCCAGGCAGCGGCACAACCCCAGGAGAGAAGACTCATCCGGGCGGAGGGCGGAGGGCAGAGGGCAGAGGGCAGACTGCAGGCGCACAGCAGGCACAGTCAGGGGGACGGAGCGGCTCCTCCCAGGCCAGCACGCGGAGCAGAGCACCCAGAGGGACCCGTCTCTGCACAGCTGCTCCAGGGAGGCCACGTGGAAGGCAGACCCTGCCACGTGCCCCGAAGCCCCCGCCCCGGGAGAGAGGGGGTGGGGGCAGCTGAGCAGACGGCTAAGACTCCCTCCAGAGCGGCCCCCCACCGGCCCACCGTGTGACCTCAAGCCAGCTCCCTGGCACGCGCTGGGCCTGCATCGCGTGGTGGGGGTGCCGTGGGGGCGCCACCGGATCAGGCCCGTGAGGCCTGGGCACAGAGGGAGCCCCCGGTGTCCCCTGCCACTCCAGGCCCTGCCATTCGACCCGCTAGCAGCTCCGAGCCGTCCACAGCTCGTCCCCGCTGCCCACGGCCGCAGCCCGGGCCCCGCCAGCCATCCTGGGGTCCCTGCTCTCTGAGACCTGGCTCTGGTGGCTCCCCAGCTACAGGACCGTTCCACGTCTCATCCCCCTGGGCCCGGAAGACTTGCCACCTCCTCCCCTGACCTCGAAGCTCACCGCTCGGTCACCTCCATAGGGAAGCCTGTCCTGACCTCCCCACCCGGGCCACCCCCTTGCTTGTCCTCCCGAAGCACCCTGAGTCTCCGGTCAGTGTGTTCTTCACAGCAGGGCCCCCCATGAGACAACGTGCTCCATCGGGCAGGGGCTGTGCTGGGTCCCTGGCGCAGAAGGTGGCTGCTGAGTGGGTGGGACCCAGGCAGACCGCACGGGGGTGGCAACCAGCTGCATCGCAGCATCTCAGGAAGACCCCACACCACGGGCCTGGTGAGGAAAGTCAGGGGCCTCGCCACGTCGGAACTGCCCCCAACATAACCACAAGCCCAAACCCAGGCCTTCCTCCCGGCACTGCGAGGAGCCAGTGCTGGCCCAGGAAACACGCCCGCCGCGAAACGGCCCCCGGCAGAGGCCACGCAGGTGCAAGGAGCCCGCAGACCCCAGCCCGGACGACGGTGCCTGGGTGTGGGGACAGGCCCGAGCACGCTCGGGGGACAGCGAGGGCTTCCTGTAGGACAACACTCCCGTCTGAGCACTGTCTACACATGAGGCTGTATGGGGGAGGGGCCGGCGCCCTCGGCGTTTACCCAAACTGGGCGCGTGGGGAGCAGAGGGGAAGCCACAGCCGACTCCAGCAGGGAACAGGCGGCAGCCACAAGCGGTGGCAGAAAGAACCTCAGTAACACACAGTATGACCGTGCCGAACCACGTGTGGGGACAGACGCTCGCATGCAGACCCAGGGGAGAGCCACTGTGATCACTCCACCGAGTGGACGCGAGAAGTGCGTCCTGTCCCACTCGGGTGGCAGGAGACCCGGCCCAGCCCGGCGCACCCTGCAGGCATCCAGGTGTGCGAACACGGCCGGGAGACAGGGCCCGCGCTCGCGCTCCCAAGGGACAGGCTTGCTGACCCACATGCTGGTTCACACCGGCAGGGGAGTGGGCGGGAGGAGCAGAGCACTGTGAGGGCCCCCACTCTGGGAGTCCTCCACCCCTCACCCACAGTGGGACGCCCTGACAGGCAGCCACCCTGCGTCTGCGTCACCACGGCCGGACGTCCCCATAAGGGCTGCTCCCGGGCCAGCTGCCCGGGCTCACGGCTCCGGCTCCTCGGCAGCGGGCACCGGGTCAACGCTGCCTGCTGCCCGATTCCCGAGCCGAAGCTGGCACAGGGGCAGCGGGGGGCACGGGACTAGGTCAGGGAGGGGGCTCAGGGAGCCCAGGGCACCCCAGTGCCACCAGGATGGCGGGGTCAGGGTATAGGCACCATAACAGGGCCTCCCGCCTGGTAGACCCACCCAAGGGAGAAATGTCCCCCCGAGACGGTACCAGGGCCCTGCTCCACGACACGTGGCAGGACTGTCAACGGCCTCCTGGCGGGTGGGGGACGAAGGTGTATCTGGAACTGTTTACTCCAGAAGAGAGTGCAGTACGGTGTGCCAGGCTCTGGGGACGCGCCCACCCCCAGGACGACCCGCCTTCCCCACTCACTCCCGTGCCGCGTTCCCGGCCCGCCAGCCTGGGGCGGCCGCTCTGGCTCTGGAGAGGCAGTGGGGGACTAGGGGGGCCTTATTGTAAGAGTCACCCGTGCTCAACAGTCCCCCCCACCCCCGAGGCTCGGCAAACCCCCGAGGGGGCGAGCCTCTCGCACGAAGCCCGAAGCCCACAAACCACACACTCTTCGTCACGCCCAGAGCTGCGGGCCCTCTTCTTGGCTCCGTGGCAGGTATCCGTGGTCACTGATGGCCGGTGGCCATCTGGGCACAGTGTGGGCGCCTGGCTATCATCCCCCCAACCTCGGGGCCAGCGCTGCATTGACGTCAGGAGTCTACAGGTCACCAGGAGCCCAGAGAGGGCGGGACCGAGGCCACTGCAGACCCTGCCCCCAAGCACCGAGCAGCAGGTGACTAAGGAGAAGCCTGAGCACCTGCCACCCGCTCCGCCCCTGCAGCCCTGCACGGAGACGCCCTCCGCACCCTGGCTGCCCGCTCGGCTCCAAACTGGCCCGGGGCCCAGAGAGACCCCAGGGCAAAGCAGGCGGCTCCTTTCTGGGGCAGCCTCCCCACCTGCCCACGGTGCGGGTGGCTCCTCGTGGTGAGCAGCGGGCATCCCCAGTGCCCGGCAGCTCTGGGTTTATGTGGCTGGACTCTCAGGAGGAAGGTGCTCTGGCCGGCAACAAAGGACACTCCGGACGCCGTCTCTGCGAATGCCACATAAATGCCACCTGGGGATGGTGGGGAAGAGCCAGCCACTTGGCCGATCTGGCAGGACAGCACGCTGCCTCCCGATCGAAACGCCAGGCAAAGGGCGCAGGCCTGCCCTGCTGGCCACACCTGGGTCCGGGGCCTGGTGAGACCCCGCGGACGGAGCGCCTGGGACCTGCGCCCCAGCTGGAGCTCCTGGAGAGGGCCGCGCCGCGCCCCCAGGGCCCCTCACAGCCAACGGCTGGAACTAACTCAGTGCAAGGAGCCCGGGCGGGGTGGTGGACAGATGCCAACCTCGGGGTCCCAGCCGCGTGATCACTGGCGAGCCCCAAGCGTCCCCTGCAGCGGGGAGAAGCCCCGCGCGGCTGCCATCCCGGCCTGTCACTGGATGAGGGGCCCGCACGCGCCTGGAAACCGCGGAGCACACCGTGGTTCTGGGACAGGGCTGCCGCTCGGTTGTCTGAACGGTCCCAGCGTGGGCTCCGAGCACGTGGAGCCCCCCTCCCCCGCGGGGATGGGCTCCCCCAGGGCCAAGGGCCCCACTGACTCCCTGCTCAATCGGGAAACCGGAGCTGCTCCCTGTAGTCAGCTCCTTGCCGGGGACAAAGGCGCCAGCTGCCTGCTGCGGGCACATGACCCCGACGACCCGGCGCGGGCCGGGAGCACCCTCCACAGAGCATGGCCGGAGGCAGCTGGCCCCACACCAGCCTCGCGAACCAAAGCTTCTCAAAAGAGCCCAAGGCCCACTCAGGGGTGCCTGGTGTCCACCCAGAGTCACCGGGGGGACAGTGGGTGTCCCTGTGCTTAGACCCTCTCCCCGGGGTCCTAGAGATCAGGGACGGAGGACAGCTCAGGCATCCCCGCCACAGGGCTGGAGGCTCCGCTCGGGGAGGCAGCCTCCAAACAGATCCCCTATCCTACCCTTTTGCTGGGCTGCTTGACCCAGCGGGCCTGGCCTCAGCCCCTGCAGGCCCCAGCTCCCCGGGCCCGGCTGGCCGCCACCCCACAGCACTGGCTCTTCCCGGCTCAGTCCCCCAAGCCCTTCCCTGGGCCTGACCCTGCTCCACTCTGGCGCCCGCCGTCCTTGGACACCTGTCACCCAAGCAAGCTCTCGGTGCTGCTGTCCTCATATGCCTCCCCCATCCCTTCGCTCTCTGGTCCCAGCACTGCCAGTCAGGCCGCACCTTTGGACGCTGGGACAGAGCAGGGCATCCGAGGCCCTTCCAAATGGGTGCCTGGTGCTGCAGCACCCCACCATCACCAGGCCCGGGGTGCCGGCCCAGCAGAGGTGGGCCTGGACCCTCCCAAGACTTCTGTGGTAGCGACCACACCCCCGGAACCGGATTGTAACTCACAAACCCCACGAGGAGGGCACTATGGCCTCCCCCTGCACAGACAGGGCCGGCTTGTGCTCCCAGTCACCGCAGGGCCTCGGCACCTCCCTCCCCACCCCTCCCTGTCCGAGCCCACCCTCCTGGCCCCACGCCTGGAGCCCGGCCTTCACGCCCCGCACTCCCCGGGGCCTATACACCTTCCCCATTTCCAACTCAGGCTTCTGAGCCCGAAGGAGGGGAGGAGAAGGGTGGCCTCCAAGTCGACGGCAGATTCTGCTGCTGCTCTGTTCTAGAAGCCTCTGTGCGAGACAGACAGCATCAGAGACCAACCTCCCAAGGAGGAAAGAACCGGTGCCTATGGCTGGCGCCCGCCACCTGGTGGCGGTGCAGGGTACTACAAGCCCCGACCAAAGACGCTGATCCCTCCGAGAGAGCACGCGCAGGCCCGGGATGCCCCCCGCCGGCCCCAGGACCCAGGACGCCCGCCCCCCGCCGGCCCCAGGACCCAGGACGCCCGCCCCACGCCGGCCCGGCTGCCGGGGCCCCGCGCCGCGGGCACTCACGCTGGTAGTGCTGCAGGAGCCGGTGCGTGCGCACGTCCCACAGCTTCACCGTGCTGTCCATGCCGCCCGCCGCGATGCACGTGCCGCTGGGGTGGAAGTCCACGTGGGTGACGAAGCTGGGAAGACAGGAGCCACCACGTGTACAGCGCCCCCAGACACCGAGCACGTCCATCCTCGCCCATCGCTCACGCGGCCCCTCAGCCCAGGACCACCTCCCTCCCACCTGGCTCCTTCAGCAGGTGGCCACCGGAGAGGCGGGGACAGGGGGAGCAGTGGCTGCAGTGACGCCGGTGGATTTACCGGGGGGGCATGGCCCAGCACCAATTCCAAATACAAGGAGGGACAGTGGCCTTTGGACCAACGGGCAGCCGGCTGCTCGGGGCTTTCAGAGTAGAGCTGGGGCCCCAGACACGAGGTCCCGCAACACGCCCTCCCGTGCGGGACACCCAGGCCACTATCGCGGCAGGCTCTCGGGAGGGGCCCTCACCGGCCCCACTGAGGAGGGCAAAGCTGGGGTTCATCCAGGAACCCAAGACAGGCGAATCCCTGCTCAGATGCAGGCCCCTCCCTCTCCTGATGACACAGCACAGCGTGAACAGCTGCCACCCGCTACACGACCACAACGGTCCCCCCGCTCATAACACCTTCGCCAGGTAACACACTAACAAGCTTTTCAGGGTTCTGGGTTCACCTGCTTTCAGAGAGACAAGTGAAGGGAAAAGACGGCCGCCGAGACGCGCATGCCTAGGGGTCCAGCACGCCCCTCACGTGTGGGGATGGGGATGAGGCTGAACCTTCCAGTGACAGGAAAAGATGTGGAGACAGAAGACAGGAGCAGCCGAGATGCGCTGCTGGCCCCACCACCGCTGCCGCTGGAGGCCGCCGGGGCCTCCTCGGGTCCAGGTCCGCGCTCTTCGGAGGTGCCTACAGGGGGAGGATGGTCTGGGGACTCACCTGCCATGCTCGCAGTACGAGTGGACACACTCCCGGCTGGTCTTGTCCCACAGCTTGACAGTCTTGTCATCGCTGGCGGACACGATGAGCCGTCCGTCAGGGGAGAACCTGGATCAGGCAGGGCACAGGTCACACGGCCAGCTAGCAGACACCACGGGCGCCGCACGCCACCTCCCACCTCCACCTTCCCGCACTGCCCACTACATGGTCCCGGGCACCAGTGCGGCTACACGTCCTGCTGCGACCCGAGTGACCCCGGGCCAGTGGCGTCCCTCTGTGAGATGAGGCAGGCACAGGAGGCACCCCACACCGCACACGCCAGGTGGCAGCGTGCGTGCCAACTGCTGGTGCTCCCAGCTTTAGGTGCTCCCAGCATTAGGTGGTCCTAGGCCCACCATCGGCACCACTGTCCTGTTCTAGGTCCCCCAAGTCTACACGTGACTCTGAGAATGGATGACAGAACGCGATGTGCCAACAACAAAGGTGGGTCCTGGGCCCCCCATCCTCAGGATCCTGACAATGAGGTCTCAGAACAACCAGGGACCTCCCGGGACAAAGGAACAGGTGCCCTGGAGAATAAGTTTCATGGGGTCCCCGGAAGAACGCAGCCACAGCCCCCACGCTGATTCCTACAGTTTCCCAGGGTCCCCAGACACCCCCAGCCGCCTCCTCTGGAGCACAGAGATCTGACAGGTGAGCTCTCTACTGGAAAGAACAGACTCAGCCGGAAGCAGGCTCACCTGTGTCTGTAACTCCTTTGGGTCACCCCATCCCTACAGTGCTGCCCCTCCCCACCACCAAAGCAACTCGGAACGAGGTCAACCTCAGAGGAGCAGAACGCCCCACGGGAAAGCAGACGAGCCTGAGCGCCAGACTCGGTTCCACCCCAGCTCTGCACTGTCCCGCCACGCACGCGCCTGGGGCAAGCACTCACTGCTCTGGCCTCAGCGTCCCCATCCACAGGGTGGGGCGACACCGCCCAGCTCACAGGACTGCCGGGGGAATGAGGAGGACCTTACAGTGGCAGGGCTGACAGCACCTTCCTGCCGTGGCTGCTCGTGCTAGTGAGTGGCCCGTCACTGCGCCCTGGGCTGTGTCAGCACGGAGGTCGGGCCTCGCGGCCAGCAACGGGGACAACTTACTTGTCACACATCAGCTCAGCGAAGCCTCCCAGCAAATTACGATGGAAGGAGGAACTGCTGCTGTCCCCATGTCACAGGTAAGGAAGCCAAGGCTCAGGAAGCCTAGAGCAGCCCCTCTGTGCCCCCACTCTGCGCCCCCGCTCTGCACCCTGATCCCCAGTCCCGCCAAGGACCTTCGGGCAGGACGCCGCTCACCTGGCACAGCGGACCCAGTTGATGTGCTGGCTCAAGGAGAACAAGAACTTCTGGCGATGAGTCGACCACACCTTGACCGTCTTGTCATCGGAGGCCGTCACGAGGGACTGGCCATCGCTGCAGAAATGCACGCTCCGCACTGTGGCCGTGTGAGCACGGAATACCGTGGACTCGCCTTTGCTACGGGGACAGGCGCCCAGAGTCAGGAACCGCCCCCCAACAGCGACATGAGGGCCCACGAGCACGTCTGGGGCACCCCCTGGGAGCCCCTCCCAAAGTCAGTCCGGGCCTGAGCGCCCAGTCCCCAGACGGGGCAGCCAGAGGCCCCTGCTCGTCCACGCGTGAGCGGCACCGATCGGGTGCAGTCCCTTCCAGGACAGCTGGGCCGGCCCAGAACTCATCGCCCGACCCCGAGGGGAAGGCCCCAGCGGGAGCCTCAGCTTCTGAGGGCACCTCCGCAGAAGGGGGTTAGGCGCCCCCCACCGTGACCAGTCCAGAGCCAGGATGGGGAGCCGGGTGGGGACAGCTCTGGCAGCGGGGTCCCGGACTCACACGAGATCCTCAGAGCCTGTAACTCACACGTTGGGTACCCAGATGCGGACGGTCTTGTCACGGGAGCCCGAGGCCAGCAGGTGTCCCGAAGGGGAGAAGTTCACGCAGGTGACAGCGTCCTTGTGGCCCGCGAAGCGGTAGGCACGTGACTGGGGCTTCATGTGCCAGACCATGAGGCACGAGTCCATGGAGCCGCTGGCTGAGGGGAGTGGGGACACCATGATGCTCGGCTCTAATCGGGACGCTGGGGTGACGGGACGGGGAGGAGGGGGGAGGGGGAGTGGGGAGCAGCAGCTCCAGTGAACCCTGACCGAGTCTGGAGGACCTGTGGCCTGCCAGCTCTCCAAGCAGCAGGCCCACCGGGAACCAGACCACGAGGCGCCCTCATGTGCCGGCCCGGGGTCCCAGTCTCCCCACAGACACGCCCTGAGGGCCCTAGACGGCAAGTCTTCCCGACACCGGGGAGCCAGCCTGAGCCCACGGGCCTTTTACCACCCAGAAGCCTAGAGGAGGTCCCCGCGGTGGACCAAAAGTGATTTCCGTTTCCCGTTAATCTGAAGTGACCACAAGGCCAGCAGCCTCTGGCGGGGGACCTTGACCGTAAGATGAAAGGGAAATCTTGCCCACAGAAACAAGGATGGCTGTGTGTGAACTCCCAAGTGGCCAAATCAGGGGGCTCTCAGCTGCAGCACGAGGGCAGCGGGGAGGGGCGTGTCTTCGACACGGTGTGCCATATTACTGTGGCCAACAAAAGTGACAAAGACCCATGGAAAAGGAGGCCCTCCTCAGGGCTCACCCTAGTCGTGGCCGGGGCATATGAGAAAAGCCAGGACCCAGTCCCACCCTCAAAGGCTGTGGGGACCTTGGCGGCCCCAACCTCTCTGGGCCTCACGCCCTGCCTGCAGAAGGGAGCCCACAAAGCCCAGCGCCCAGAGAGCGGGCTGCCCGAGTCAAGGCGCAGGCAGAGCCAGAGCACGGGGTCCTCACAACGCCCTGCTCCCCCCACGCCACACCCCCAGGGGGAAACGCAGCCTTCTCAGCTCAGAACCCAGAGCCTGGGACGAGACGCCTCCTCTTACCCAGCTGCTTCATGTTGGGACTGAAGTCCACGGAGGTAACTGCATCTCGGTGGCCTTTAAAATGCCTCTCCAGCGACGGGTCCTCCTAGGAGAGACCAGGGTCAAAGGTGTGACGGCTGGTGGGGAAGAGGCAACAAGCAGGAGGGTTTAAGCATGCTCACGGAAGGCCCTGTATAAAGAAAACCCTGAGGAACCCACTAAAAGAACATCAGAACCGATAAACAAGCTTGGCAAGGTCGTCAGGTATAAAATCAACATAAGTTACATGCTTTTCTGTGCACCAGCAAAGGACAATCTAAAAAAGAATCTACTTATGATACATTTTTAAAATGTAAATAAGCTACTAGGGTACATTTATGATGTATTTAAAATGTAAATAAACTTGAGAATAATTAAACAAAAAAGGTACAAGGTATATTCAGTGAAAACTGTAAGACATCGTTGAAAGAAATTTAGAAAGAACTAGATAAATAAAAAAACATCCCATGTTCATAATTTGGAAAATCTAGTATTTTTAAGTTGCAATGCTCCCCAAATTGATCTACAGAGTCAACATGATCCTGATAAAAATCCTAGAAATTGACAAGCTGATCTTAAAATTCATATAAAACAGTGAGACAGCCAGAACAGGCAAAATCTTTTTCAAAATCCAAAAAAGAGAAAAAACAGCCCCTTTAGAAAACAGTTTGGCAGCTCTTCAAAAAGTCAGAGTTATCGAATGACTGAGCAATTCAACGTAAAAATCCAAAAGAATTAAACACACGTTCACACAAAAACCTGTACACAAATGTTCATGTTAGTTTTATTCTAATAGCCATAAAGTGGACAAAGTTAAATGCCCGTTGATGGGTAAACGGATAAACAAAGTGTGACATGTCCATACAATGGAATATTATTCAGCCGTGGCAGGAACGAAGCACTGCCACACGCCACAACATGGATGAACCTTGAAAAGCTGTGCCCAGTGAAAGAAGCAGGCACAAAAGGCCACATTTTATCTGATTCCGTTTACATGAAATGTCCAGGACAGGCAAACCTATAAAGACAGAAAATGGATCAGTGGTTGCCAGGAGCTGGGGGGTGGGAAAGAAGGAAGGGGAGTGACTGCTTAACGGAAAGGGAATTGGAGCCCGAATGTTTAATCCCAACACAGAATGGCTAGTGAACCCAAAGGCCGGCCCTGGAGGGGCCGCTGGTGGCATCCCGGCCATCTGCACTCCACCCAGGGTCGGAGAAGCCCTGGTTGAGGACCCCACACTTAGGAAGCCATGGAGATGATACTCCTGATTCTCCATCTAACAGCAGCTCCTCCCTTAGCACCTGAGGAGTTAGATCCCAGCATGCGAGCAGCCTTCTGTCTCGCCCTAAGCATCAGAAACCTAAAGGAACCCATGGAGCCCAGCGAATCCTCCTCTCAGGGGAAAAAAAAAAATGTCCTCGGGGTAGAGCAAGGCCACACTGCCACTCCAAAGAGCTGTAGCCAGAACATGGCTCAGTGCCCAGCTCCGCCCCCAACACACCTGCCAGAGTCTCCCTTTCAATCAGAGGGCGTGGCGACTGGGGGACGGCCCCAACGGAGCAGCAGCTGACCCACCTGAGTCTCTTGGAAGAACAAGAGTAAGGCAGTACTCGCCTCTAGGCCCAGGGGGGAAGGGGCAAGTTCAGGTGCACGCCTGAGGCAGGAGGGAGAGATCTCCCAATACCTTCTCTCCCAATCCCATGGGCTCTGTGGTTCATGCTCTCCCCCAAAGTGATTTATATACTGGGGGCTGGGGAGGTCTTGTGGGAAGAGCACTAGATAAGGGGGGCAAAGGCCTGGATCCCAGTCCGGGCCCTCTGCTTAAGTCCCCAGATACCTAAGAGGACCAACGGGCCACCACTCAGTCTCTGGGACTGACAATCCAGCCAGACCGCCAAACTCCAAACACTCTCTCAAAAAGAGGGGCTACGGAGTGTCCCCCTTCTGGCCTCTGGAGGAGCCTGGGACTCAGAGTGGGCAGCCAGGCCCAGGTCACAGGGCATGCCTGGGCGGTCCCCGGCATCCCAGCGGCCTGCTGTTCCCACGCGTCGGAGCACGATGTACTCTCAACAGGTCTCCTCCATCCAGCCATCCGCTGCTCAGGATGGTTGACACTGAGACCAGAGGCCTGGCGCTGGCCCTAGGTCACACCTCCCGTTGGGACGTACTACTGTGTCCCCACCAGGACGGTAACTCTAGGGGCAGGTACCGGTGTTCGCCCCGGTAGCACGCACAGCTCCTGGCACGCAGAATGAGCTCACTAGGTCCCCCGACACAGCGGCCCCTGCACAGACTGTAAACTGGCGCCGGGGAGGGCGGGCTCGGCTCCCGCCCGCCCCCCCCTCCCCGCAGCCTTCGCGCCAGCCAGGAGCCCATTAACCCCACGGGGAAACTAAGGTCCACGCGGCTGCCCCCAACAGGAACTTACCGTGCAGGGCGCGGCCATGGTGCGGCCAGGGGCGCCCGGGGCGCCGGAGGAGCCGGAGCAGGCAGCGGCGACCGTGGCGGCGCGTTCAGTTTCCGCGCCCCCAACCGCCGCCAATAGCAACGCGGGTTGCGTCCCCGCGCCCCGCCCACTGCGATTAAAGGGGACGCGGTGCTCTGGCTGCTGGCCGCCGACCGGGAGCAGAGCTACCAGGCCGGGTCCGCGGTCTCTGCGCCCACCCGCGCCAGGCCGGGCACCCTGCAGACGGCGCTGCTAAACGCCCCTGCCCGCCGTCACTCATCCTCCCGGAGAATTAAGGAACCCAGGATGAGGGGTTCGACCCGCCGGCCCGTGACCCGGTTACCCAGACGGCGAGCGCGGCCTTCTGGGAAATGTAGTTTCGGAACGGCAGCCGCCGGGTGTCTGGAGGCCGGCGGGACTACAATTCCCAAGCGGCCTTGAGGGCGGGACTGAGGGGCGGGGCCTAACCGCCCACGGCGAAAACGGCCAGAGACTCGGAAGTGCAGGGCGCGAGAGTCGCCGAGTATGCGTCCCCCTAAAGCGCCCACGGCGGGGCGCTCGCGCCGCTCCTCGCGGGCCGGCCCTTCGCTCCTGGGGACTCTATATAAAATGATGACTGCCTCCTTCTAACGCGCTTAAAACACGTGTCGCTTTAGAAGCACATCAGTCACGTGGAGTCACGTCTGTGGAGTGGAAAAATCTGGGTTTGATTCTAATTCTTTGCCCTGATACCCCGTGTGACCTCAAGGGAAAACACCTCCGCTCTGCCAGCTTGGGTTCCCCGTGCATCACTGAGCGAGTGTGCGGAGCCGGGTCCCCTCGGGGCTCTTCGGCCCTTCCAAGTTCATTACCTGTTTAAAAGTCACGGAGACCATGCAGGGACCTGGCCACCAGAGACAGTTCCTGCTCTTCCATCAAAAGATCCAGCCGTGTAGACCTTTCTACCCCCCCACACCTCACTCTGAGCACCGTCCCATCCTGAAACTCACCTGGCCCTGACGTTCTTCGCAAGATTCAGGAAACTTCTTTCCACGAAAGAATATTTAGCCTATAGAAAAGTTTTATGACCTTATTTGTGCCCAAATTTCGAGGACATGCCCGGAAGCAAAAATCTCAACAGACAGAAAATGCTCCAGGAATGGCAGTTTTGCAGCTTATTTTATACATTAGAATCCAAAGATGTCCGCGAAAGCCATTGGCGATAGATTTAAGAGGTGAGAGAAAGCAAAGCGGGAAAATCTCTAGGATTGGATAAAAAGCAAAATGGCGACACTTCTTTTTATTGATGGACCCATGATAATTAACTTTTACAGTAAATAGAGGTGGTATGCAGGCAACAAGATAATGTGGGTGGCCTTGTGCTCTTTCTTGTACATGCAGTTGTGACTTCTGGAACAGAAAATTACGCTGACATTTCACAGGTATGCTATCCTAGATGCATAAGAACAAGGACGGGGCTCCTCTAAGGTAAAGATTGACCTTTGCTAAGGAAGCATAGGCCTGAGACATCACTAGAATTCTCCCCGTTGCCTGCCCAGCTGAGAATTTCTGATCGGACCATCCTATGTGGTTGCTTTAGGTCACTGAATTTGTTAGGCCTTCCATGTGGCCTTACTGATAATTTGTCAGGTTTATAGCATAGCCCGTTGGTCTCTCACACTTCCATCACCTCCCTTGGGCAGGTGAGCTTGGCCTGCACACCCCAACATTTATTAGGATCTGGCCAGACCCTAAGGTTTCCGGCTACATCTCAGACCTCAGGAGGTGTTTGCCTGGACCTGCAAACCAGAGCCGATTCAATAAACAGTTTAGGGAGCTGGCATGTGGGGGTGTGGGTCTCTCCCTCAGAACTGGAATGTCTGGGGCCCGACACAAAAGACAGAGATGCCTTTAATCCAGGCTTGGCTGTGATTTGGCATAAGATTAGTTCTTCTGTCTTAGAAATATTCAGGCTCATTTAACTCATATAGTATGAAATTCTCCTTAAAACAACAAGTATAGTATCACTCACACCCTGAAATTGTTTGACACTGTTCAAAGGATGATCTCCAAGCTATAGAACACTTCCTGGTCTCCAGGAGCTTGTAACCTACAAAACTGAATTTAGAAAAGCTCTTATATAAACTGATTTTCAAATGTCAGATTTGCTCAACGTGAGAGGTACTGGAAGATGATACTCATCCTCCCTAGTCTTTCCAGATCCCACTGTCTTATATCTTTACTTATCAGGGAGTTGTTGGGGTTGTCCTACCCACTCTTGCTCATTTATTCTAAAAAAAAAATGAAAATAGTCAACTCCCCCCAACATCGCATAGACAACCCAAGATCCGCTGACACAACCTGCGAAAACCAAGACTGACGCCTCTACTTTCTTCCTGAGCTGCCGCCACCTCATGCCACCCCCATCAGACCGGACTCCACTCTGACCAAGGCCTCCATATTGGGAGGTGGAGCTTAATATTGGAGGAGCCCCAATGTTGGGAGGGGGACCTCCATGTTGAGGGGAGGTAGAAGACAGCTTCTCTTTCGAGTCCCCTTGTGGCGGACATGTCTCCATCCGGGTACAAAGCCCACAGATGCCTCCCCCCCCACACACACACACAAGAGACTCCTTCACTGTTGTCCTAGAGCCAAGGGCCAAGACTACCCCAGGGCCAGGCAGAGAAAGGGGAAGAAGAGGTAGGGATTACACTCGCCCACATACCCCATCTAAGCTATCAATCTGCACTGTACCTGCTGGATTTGTAACTGAGCAGAGCAGCTCAGGCAGGTCCCAGGGTCAGGCAGATACAGGGATGAGTGATCTAGATCACCTCCAGGTTGAGCAATCTAACAAAAATCACACCACCTCTCCAAGCGTCCCTGTTCTCAATTATAAAAGAATTATAATAATCCTGCCACAGTAGGGAAGGGAGGCTTCGATGAGCTGTTAATTCATGTCATTTGAACTATCACTTAATACACGTGACGTCTTCCTCGACCTCAGTCCCATGATGCACCTCCTTTCGCTCTGACAATCTGACACCTCTCTGCCTTGGATCCCACCATGCCCCCTGGCTCGCTCTGCTCCAGCCACGTTGGTCTTCTCACTGTTCTGTGAACAAGTATGTGCCAGGCACACACCCATCTCAGGGGACTCTTGCACTGGCCAATGTCCCAGGGTCCACTTGGTTTAATCCCCTTCGTCAGCACTTTGTTCAAATATCACCTCGATGGAGCCTCCCCTGACAATCCTACTGAAAATGCCGGCTGCCCTCCCCCTCCCCTCCCCCTCCCCTGCTTTATTTTCTGCCCGCGACTTATCACACTGGACTTGTTTGTCATCTTCTCCCCCTAGAACATCAGCCCTGGAGAACAGATTGACCGTATTCCTGCACCCAGCATAGGCCCTGGGAACACAACAAATATTTGCTGAGTAAATAAATGAACCATGACAAGATTGCTCATACATTGTCATAGAGTTGGTGTCATAGAATAGGACTCGTTTTCAGCTGGAGAGAAGGGGAAGGGATTAGGGTAATCCGGAAAACTTCTCTGAGGGAGCAGAGAGATCTGAACTTTGGAACACAAGTAGAGGGTAGGTCGATAGGAGAAAAGAAGAATGACAGTTCCAGTGCGGGGGAGCAGCCTAGGCAAAGCTCTGGTGACAAGACTGCACATGGAGTGTCAGGGGAGCAGGGACAAAGCAGGTGGGCTCAGGAGTAAAGCTCGATAGTAAGGCCATGAATGTAGATGAGATTCATGAGGATCAATCTCAAAGGTTAGGGGAATGCAAATCAAACCCACAATGAGATACCATCTCACACCTGTTAGAATAGCTATAATCAACAGGACAAGTAATCACAAACGGAGAGGATGCGGAGAAAAAGGAACCCTCATCCACTGCTGGTGGGACTGCAAATTGGTACAGCCACTATGGAAAACAGTATGGAGGTTCTTCAAAAAACTAAGAATTAATCTACCATATGATCCAGCAATCCCTCTACTGGATATTTACCCTAAAGACTTGAAAACCCATATCCAAAAAGATATTTGCACACCGATGTTCATTGTAGCATTATTCACAGTGGCCAGGACATGGAAGCAACCGAAGTGTCCTAGGATAGATGATTGGCTAAAGAAGCTGTGGTACATATATACAATGGACTATTACTCAGCTGTAAGATGAAATACTGCCATTTGTGACAGTATGGATGGACCTCAAGATAATCCTGCTAAGCGAAATAAGTCAGACAGAAAATGTTGAAAATTACATGGTATCACTTATATGTGGGATATAAACCTAAAGGCAACAAATGAACAGAACAAACAAACAGAGACTCATGGACATGGACTACAGACTAGTGGTTACCAGAGTGTAGGGGGCGGGGGGGAGAGGGAGGTAGACAGTTAAAGGGGGTCAAATATAGCGGGGTAGGGGGAGAGTGAAGTGGGTAAAGGGGATCAAATATATGGTAGCTGAAGACAACTGGACTTTGGGTAGTAAACACACAATAGAATATACAGATGTCAAATTATAATGTACACTTGAAAATTATATAATTGTATTAACCAATGTTACCCCAATAAACTTAATTTAAAAAAAAAAAGACATAAGTGTAAGACCCGAAACCATAAAACCCCTAGAAGAAAACATAGGTAGTAAACTCTTTGACATCACTCTTAGCAATATTTTTTGGTTGTCTTTTCAGGCAGGGGAAACACACAAAAAATACAAATGGGACTATACAAAATTAAAAAGGTTTTGCACACTGAAGGAAACCATCAACAAAACAGAAAGACAACCTATTGGTGGGAGAAGTTATCTGCCAATAATACATCTAATAAGGGGCTAATATCCAAAATATATAAGAAAACTATACAATTTAATGTTTAAAAAAAAAAAACAGACAATTTGGGCAGAGAACCTGCATAAACATTCTCCAGAGAAGACTCACTGATGGCCAACAGACACATGAAACCAATCAAGGTCACTAATCAGAGAAAGGCAGATTAAAACCACAATAAGCCATCACTTCACACCTGTAAGAATGGCCATCATCAATAAATCAATAAATACTAAGGATGTGGAGAAAAGGGAATCCTAGTGCACTATGGGTGGGGTGTAAATTGGTGCAGCCACTATGGAAAACAGTATGGAGATTCCCCCCAAAATTAAAAACAGACCTACCTTATGACCCAGCATTCCCACTTCTGGGTATTGATCCAAAGAAATGCAAACCACTAATGAGAAAAGATATATGCACCCCGATGTTCACTGCAGCATCATTTACAATAGACAAACTATGGAAGCAATTTATGTGTCCACTGATAGATGAGGTAGTACATATGTACAATGGAATATTACTCAGCCATAAAAAAGGATGAAATCTTGCCATTTGTGACAACGTGGCTGGATCTAGAGGGTATTATGCTGCGTGAAATAAGTCAGAGAAAGACAAATACTGTATGGTTTCACTTACACGTGGAATCTAAAAAAAAATAAACGAACAAAGCAGAAACAAGCTCATAGATAGAGTGAACCAAGTGATGGTTGCCAGAGGGGAGGGGGCTGGGTGGGAAAGGTGAAGGGTTTAAGTAGTACAAATTGGCAGTAACAGAATAATTATGAGGATGTGAAGTACAGCATAGGGAGAATAGTCAAGTATTTTAATAACCATGTATGGGGTCAGATGGGTACCAGACTTATTGAGAGGTTCAATTCATACGTTATATAAATATCTAACCACTTATTCTGTACACCTGAAACTCATGTAATACTATATGTCAACTGTACTTTAAAAAATTGAAAACCTATTACGCAATGCAATAAAAGGTACATTCGTAAGCAGAATCACTTCCTCATTCTTAGCCTCTGGACTGGTCCAGGATGATAATCTTCCAGGTGTCACGTGGTCTGGATAATGGATGCTGGGCGTGTGAACAAGTGAACATCCCGAGTTCTTCAAGGAGGAATCAGAGGCTTATCTATAGGATTTACACACACAGACACACACACGCACACACACGCACACACGCACGCACACACACCCCTCACACCTCCAGGCATAACTGGAGCTCGGAAGTTTCAGTTCCCGGGCTAATTAGAGCAAGAACAGAATCCTTTCCTCGGGCCTCACTCTACCTGATTCTAGTAACTCAGCAGCTTGACTACAGTCACCCCACTCTATCCCCTCCCTGCGTGTGTGCATGGCCGCTGTGGGACTCTTCTCACTCGCGCCTGGCCCATGTGTCGTTGTTAGGTTCCTCCGGAAGCTGACCCTGAGAAAGGATGCGAGGGTAATGAGTTCACTGGGAAGGTGGATCTAGGGAACAGCAGTCAGGAGTGGGGAGGCGGGGCGGGGGAGGGGAAGCAGCCGGGGAAGCGTGGGTTTCTGAGCAGGATACCACCGTGGTGACCAGGTCCAGTCCCACAGGAGAGCACGAGAGCATGGCACAGAGCATGTCTCAGGGTCACCTGTCTGAGGGTGAGGGGCCACCACTCCCACCCAGCCGGTCCTGCATCAGAACTGGGGGCTTTGAGCCAAAGAAAGCCCTCAGCACGGGTCCACCGGGGTGGTGGCAGGAAGCCAGGCTTGTGTGCGCCACAGTGCCCGGGGGTGTGTGTAGGTTCTGGTGTCCTGTTATGTCACAGGGACACAGGAACTCCAGTGACCTCCTGTGCAAACCTCTGCTGGTCCAGGGGACGGTCCACATGCCATCAAATTTGTCTCAGAATTTGCCACATCATGCCAGAGCTGTACCAAATGTGTCCCCCAAAACCTGCAGCTTCTTTGAGCAGAAGCAGCTTCTGCCCTTGGGCCAGGATGGAGGTGGGGGGGGGGAAGGGGTGAAAAGTCGGTGGGAGGCAGGGAGACAGTGAGGGCCCTGCTGCAGAGGTGGCACTGGCGCTAGGAGCAGAGTCTCCTCTCTCTGAAACTCGCTGCCCACGAGAGCCTGGCCAGATGCGGGGAAGGCCTCACTCTCCACGCAGGGGGCACCTGGCCTCCGCCCTGCGGGCCGAGGGGAGTGAGGACTGTGCCCGCGGGGGCCGCCCTGCAGGCCGAGCTGCTGGGGAGACACTGGAAGGAAGCCCAGCACTCAGAGGAGGTGTTCAGCTGAGCGGACTTGGCAAAGCGCTCCACGTGACTCAGGCCAAAAGGGACTCGCCTAAGATGACACTGGCCAGGGACTCTTCTTCCCCTTCGGGAAGGTACGGTGGCAGGTTACTGTCTCAGGAAGGTTTAGGAATTCAGGAACAGTGGGACAGAGCTGGGACAGAGCTGGGGACAGATGGGAAGGGGGCAGGGGAACCACCGGGTCTCCTTGCTGTGTCTGATGGCCATCGTGCGGGGGAGGGGGCTGTGACCTGGGATGGAAGGGTGGGAATAAAGCGGGAAGGGGGCCAAGGAGCGGGAAGGGACAACGCCCCCGCCAAGTGAGGGGTCTGAGGACTCAAGGGCATGTCCTCAGGGAGTGAGCCGGGAGGCCCCAGCAGGGACAAGCCCGGAGAAGCCCCTTCAGAAAGGGGAGCGGTCTGGGGTCAGGCCTGGGCTGGGAGACCTGGGGAGCAGCGGGAGAAAGGGGGCCGGTCCCGGGGAGAGCCTGTCTACATAGACGGTGGGTGGGGGGCCAGGGGGTGGGGTACCAGGATTCCCACGAGGATGGCGGCGAGCAGCATCGAAGCCTGAGGCCACTGTGGGGCTTGAGCGGGGACAGTGAGGGGTGCCCCTGAAGCATTCTGGGGACGGGAAGGAGGGAGCTAGAGCCTGGGGAGGGCCCCCAGCTGGAAGGGCCATGGGGGTCTCCCCTGAGGCTGTGAGTGGGGGAGGGTGCTGGGAGGGCCAGGGGACGGAGAGCCAAGAGAGAAGGTGACAGGATGGGGGCTGTGGAGGAGGTCTGAGAATCTGGGCTCCGACCCCAGGCCGTGACGCCCACTTGCTGTGTGACTTTGGGCGAGAGCCGAACCTCGCTGAGCCTGATTCCCCGGGGGGAAAGGGAGGCCACGTGGACATCCCACGGGCAGCTAGGGCGTCAGCTGCCCAGGGCTGCTGTACCGGAGAACCACAGGCTTTGCGGCTTAGAACAGACATTCATCTCCCACGGGTCTGGAGGCTCTGGGTCAGACTTTGAGGGGCGGGCAGAACCAGTCCCCTTAGGGACCCCCTAGGGGGCACTGACACCTCCCTGGCTCACCCAGCTTCCGGTAGCCCCTGCTTTCCGGGGCTGGTGGCAGCTCAGCTCCCGTCTCTGCCTCCTCCTCCATGTGGCTGGTCCTCTAGGTCCCTCTGCGCCCAGATGTCCCTCCTAGAGGGACAGCAGTGATACATACCCTAATCCGGGATGGCCTCATTTTAACTTGCCGACATCCATAAAGACCCTATTTCCTAACAAGGCCACATTCCCAGGGCCTGGGGGTCAGGACCTCTACCTTTTGGGGGGAGGGATGCACCCCTAGGGCATAGGGTGGCTGCACGGATTAAGCCCCAGGCCTGGCACACAGTAAGATTCAGTAAGTTGTAGCTTAAAAAAGACGGGCTGGTGGGGGGAGGGTGTGAGAGCTCAGCGTGGCGGACCTCTCCTGCAGGTGCCCACACCCTCACGTGTGCACACAGGTGTGCAGGTACCAGTATGCGACAAGCCAAACCCCGCTCAAGGACTTCCGCCCAGGAGGGCCGGGACAGGTGACGCGGGGGCCTCAGCCTGCAGCCCACCTGCCATGCAGAGCCATTCGGAGAAAGGCTCAGGGACTAAGGTCAGCTCCCTGGGTGGGAAGGCTCCAGCGTCAAAGCCTTGCTCGTCGCAAGGCTCCTTGGGAACCCCGAGCAAGGCCACCTCTGACGTCACACATGTCCACGGCCCCCACCCCCAAGGCCACACAAACCCACGGCCTTGGTGTGGTGCGGGACAGCAGGGGGCAGGGTGCAGCCAACTCGGGGACACTGTGGGGGGTGGGGACAGAGAACCAGACAGGTCCCTGCGACCCCAGTGCCAACTCTGGGCGGCCGTCCCCACCTCCCAGAGGAGGAGGTCAGCGGGGGGTCTGCCACACCCCCACCTGTCCCCCAACTCCTCCTGCACCTGGCAGTCAGACGGGTCCGGGCTGCCCCTCCTTCCCTCAGCTGCCTGCTGGGGTCAGCCCCTGGCGCAGAGCACCCTCTGAACTCGTCAGGGTCACCGCGGGCAGCTCCCTGAGCTGAGTTCACCTGCACTCAGTGACCTTTGGGGAGCTGCGTCAACAACACCGAGTGTCCGAGTGTCCTGAGGACTGGGTGCAAGGTCAGTACTGATAACCAGAGACAGAGCCCAGCCTTGCACGGGGCGCTCCCCACCGCCCCTGCCGGAGCCCCTCTCCCCCCCACCCCACCCCACCCGTGACATCAAGCAGGGAGCCTGCTGCACACCCTCTGGCTTCAGCCTTGCTGGAGGGAGGCTCCATGCCCCCCTGCCTCCCCCAACGGGCTGCTCTGGGCCCCCTTCACTGAAGGGCCCCTCCCCACCTGTGCCAGGCGCTGTGCTCAGCACTGGGATGGAGCTGAGGACACTTCGGTGGCACAGCGTTGGCCTCACAGAGCTGGCACGCAGGGCTGTGGAAGGCCCCTCGGAACAGCAGGGCCACGAGGATGAGGTTGGGGGTGAGGACGATGCGGGAGGGAGGGGGCTCGCCCCACCAAGGTCTGGGGAAGGAGCGTCACGGGGCCGATGGGACAGTACCGCAAACAACAGCCAAGGTGGTCATTCGCTGGGTGGGTTTAAGGGACAGAAAACACAAGCATGGGGCGGAGGGGTGTCATGTAGGCGGGTGAGCCTTGCGGGGTCCATGGCTTCTGCTGGGTGACAGGGGGGCCGCAGGAGAGCCTCGCTCAGAGGGGCTCTCTCTGGCTTCTCTGCAACAAGATGAAGGGTTTGTCGAGCGTGGTGCCCCGAGACCCTAGACGAATGCAGGTTCTCAGGAGCCCTGCTGAGTCTGGAACCCTGGGCAGGGCGCAGAGCCCCCAGGGGTGTCCGGGGCCCTCACACAGTGTGGCTCCAGCGCTCTCCCCACCACAGGCTCTGAGGAGTTGGGGACACGCACACTGCCGGCCGGCCCCGCCCCCCACACCCCGGGGTGAGGCTCTGCCAGAACCCACAAACACAAACCGGGTTCACCTTTGTTCAGCCTGGCCCAGTTACATAACAGGCTTTCCCAACTCACTGGACAATAGATCAGCTTTTGTCAGAGAACACCTGTTGAGTGCCCCCCGCACTGCACCTGGCACGCAGCCACCACTCGGCCACCCTTTGGAACGTGTACGGATCTCTCGGTGGACGGAACGGCTTCCCGGACTGGGCCTGGGTGGTTCCCACGCTGCCCAAGCCCTCAGGGATCCGAGAGGAGGAGAACAAGGTGGGGGAAGAGGAAGGGGCTGCTGGAAGGCTCTGTTTGGAGAAGGCTCGGGCGGGGCCCCCTGTCTCCAAGCTGGGCAGCCCCCTCTCTGGCCCTGCCAATGGCCGAGCAGCAGGCCTGCCCCACAGCTGGGCTGTCCTTTGCTCCAAGGGCCCAGTCACTGGCAAGGGGCTTATGGCCGCGAGCTCAAGCAGAGACTCGGGCCAGACAGCCCAGCTCCAAGGAGCCCACAGAGGCCCAAGAAGTGCCAGAGGGGCCACAAGATTGTCACTGTCCCCATTGTGAGTGCCCGGAGAGACGTGGAACCACAAGGTTCATGCCCCTGTTAAGCAGGTGGAGAGACCGAGGCCCTATAAAAGCTCCCTGGGGCCACACTGGCCGGCTGGGACGCGTCCAGAGGAACACGGGCCCATCCGGGCACCCTTGAGCAGGGTTGCCACGGAGGAGGCAGGCGGAGGGGGGGATCGCCAGCGCTCACCACAGCCTGGCCTCCCCAGGGATGCGGGAGGGGCAGGGACAGTGAGGTCCCATCCCAGGGAGCTGGTGAGCACTTACGGGGGGGTGGCAGGCAGTGAGGACGAGGGCTGAAGCAGCATACACAGTCCTGCGACCCTGCTCTGCTCGGCCCACGTGGAGGTGACACCACGTGTGGTGGCGTCACGACCCTGGTGCACGGTGGCCGTCCTCATGTGTTTGCTTGTGGCAACGTGGCTCTGCGGCTCGGTGTGGCTGTTCGTGTGTATCTGTCGCTGCCTGGCTCGGAGATGGGGCTGTTAGTGACGCTGGCACCTATGGGCCTGGGACCATGTGCAAGTCTCAGAGATGTCCAGTGTGTGTACCCACGGATGTGACCAGCAGGCTGCCCCAGCAGAAGCTGGGCCCTGGGAACTCCTGAACTTGACTTGTCACGTCAGAGCTGCCCGCAGTCTTCTCTCTGCCGAGAACTTCTAAATGCAGTGCCCAGATAAGGAGCGGAGGCCCCCTCAGTGTCCCCGGGCCTGGCCACAGAGGGCAGCGGGAGACGGGCCAGGAGAGGGGGTGGGGTCTGGGATGGGGCAGTCTTGCCACCTGCCCTGTGGCCTGTCCCTTAGCCCCCCCACCCCAGCTCAGCTCCATGGGTCCCCAGGGCCTGGGGGGGCAGCTGGCCCGAGGGTGAGCACGGGGGAGGCATGGAGGAGGGTGCATGGACCCCTGGGAGAGCCGGTGTGAGCTTGAACATGAATGAGAGGGGGTGTGGTGGCAGGATGCTCAGGATGGGGGCCCTCACGGATCTCCCCAGGGCCCCCGGGTGCCTGGTAAGTGGCCCGCTCGAATTCTCTGACCTTCTCTGGGCTGTGGGCGCACCAGCAACCTGTTCCCCACTTTCCACACCGGCCTCTCTGCTGACACAACCTGCCCACAATCGGCTTCATCTCTGAGGCCTGAGAACCCTCCCCCACACTGTGTGAGTGTGCACACACGCACACACATGCACACACACACACACACGCACACACACGGGGCACAGAGAACCCTCACGCGTGCGTACACGCTCTGTTCACTCATTCGTGCATGGCGTGTGCATTTGCTCGTGTGTTCATTCATTCATTCCAGAATGAACTGAACACTTCTGGAAACCACCAGCTCTGCCGACCCCTCCAGCCTCCCCGGGTCAGAGCGAGGAAGACGAAGTCCCAACGGACCTCGAAGTGGTGGCTCAGAAAAGCAGAACCTGAGGGCCTGGAGGGACAGCGACCATTAGCTGGGGGGAAGCTCTGAGCTGGTGTCACAACTAGGCCGCTGCGTGGAGTCAGATGGGCTCAGGAGGTTGGGTAAGTGTCACGGCTGCCCTCCCCCCACCCCAGGGCCCCCTGGCTGGGCCAGGCACAATGATCCCGCCTAAACCCTTCAGCTGGGGCTGAGCCCCAAGACTTCAGGGCTGTCCCCAACCCTAAGCCCAAACAGAACAAGGTCCCTCTCTCGGCTGGCCCTCGGGGCCCCCTCAGTTGGGCTCAGACTCCCTTTGCTGCCCCCACCCCGCTTCCCACCAGTTACACCAGCCTGTGGGACTTCCGTGAGGCCTGGAGGGCTTGGAGGCCTTCGGCTCCGCCCGACGCCCCCTCCCCAGGGTCCTCAAAGGCCCGGAGAGCCTGCCTGGGGCCCATCTTCTGGGTGCTGCCCACTTGCTCCACCTTCTCGCCCTGGCCACCTTGCTCATATTTTAGTCATAATAATAGCAATATAATGAGACGTGTCCAACGCCTCCTTGGTGCTGGGCATGATGGGTGATATTTCCCACTTTCCATATTATAAAGCCTGCTCCAGCTCCAGTCATCACCTGGGGGACTCCTTCTTGTCCTTCAGACCTCACCTTGAATGTCCCATCCTCAGGAGGCCTCCCTGGTCCCCAAATAAAGCAGTCCCAGTTCTTGTCACGTAAACCGCCTGTGCGAGCTCTTGCTCTGACGAGGTCATGTGTTTCCACAAGTGTGTATGTACCAGGCATCTGTCTCTCCCAGCAGACTGTCCACCCCGGCAAAGCTGGACAACATCTGCCTGGCTGACAGCTGCCATCCTGGACACTAGTTCAACACCTGGTGAACGGCAGGTGCACGAGAAGGATTTGCTGAATGAATAGAGCTATTTATCCATCCCTGAGAGCTACCTCTCTCCATCAAGGATCTGAGGCTGCTTTTAAGAACACATGCAACTCAATCTGAGAGGAAAACAAATCGCCTTTGATTTGACCTTTGACCTAGCGATTTCCTTTCGGAATATCCCGCAGGAGCCCTCAGCCCACGTGAGGAGGGATGGTCAAGGGCGTTTGGAGGAGAGACCTATCGGAAAGCAGCCAAGAGCGGGTAAGGGGCTAGGCGCGGGGACCACAGGCGGCAGCCACGCAAAGGAAGGGCCCTCTGTTCAGCTCGGGAGTTCTTACCCAGCTGCGGTGTTCAGGACAAAGTGCAAGGAGCAGACCCAGGGGCGTGTGCTTTACAAGGGCAGCCCTGGCCAGGTCGTAGGTGATCGACAGGAATGCTGAACGAAGGGATGAGTGGGATATTTCTGGAAGGACCCATGGGACCTTGGGAGACGTGCCGGTGTCTTGGGAAGGACCTGGATGGAGGGAATCTCTTTGTTTATACCCTGTCATACTGTTTGTATTTTTACCATATGCACGTATTCTCGATTCAAATAAATAACTTTCCTCGTCATAGAACATGATAAGAATTCAGTGCTCGCGTAAACATCTAGCTGTGAGGATTTTCTTGAAAATGGGGAAGGGCTAACCGCCCACCTGGTGGTGACAAGGGCTGGAGCTGAGATATGGCTGCCCCTGAGGCCAGGACACCCACTGCCCTCTGCCCTCTAGGTCTGTGACAACATGGGGAGCAGGGGTGAGGAAGCGCCCCCAAGGCAAAGGGGCTGCTGCTCGGCCATCACTCACAATGACTCCGAAGGCCACAGCAGGTCCCGGGCAGTTGGAGGGCTCGTAAAGTTTGGCGTGTCACAATCCCGCTGGCCTTGCACAAGAACCCATGAACCAGACGCCAGCGAGGCTCCAGCCGTGCGTCTGGCCTCCCCTCCCCCACCGCGGCCCGAAGACTTGAAACCCAAAGGGAACCTCCGGAGTGAGGGAGCCACCAGGGGCCGCTGGGAGACCTTGACCCGAGGATCTTGGCACGGAGTGGGGGACAGGGCAAGGACACACTTGAGAGAGAAGGCAGGCCTGGCTCAAATCCTGACTCTGGCTCTGAAACTTTGGACCAGTCCCTTGTCCAAGCCTCAGTTTCCCCATCTGAGGCCGCCAGCTAACCACACCGAGGGCGTGCTCTTTCCGGGTGCTGGTCCCTGGCCCCGGGTCTCACCGAGTCCTTGGGTCAACCTATGTGGGGCACGTGCGCCTGTCAGAAAGGGTTCTCTAGAGACACAGAACCAACTTTTCAGTAAATATGGAGAGGAAGGTCTATTTTAGGGATTCGGCCCACATGACAGTGGAGGCTGGACGCCCAGGCGGGATTCCTGTCACGGCTGGCAGGGGAAGTCCTCGTCCCCGGCCCCTCAGTGTTTGCTCAGAGGGCCTTCAGAGCTCTGAGGCTGACCGGACGAGGCCCACACACGTCACCAAGGAAAATCTCCTTCCCTGAGAGTCAACTGACCGTAGGTGCTACTCACACGTGTGACATAACTTCACGGCAACGTCTAGTGTTCAGCCGAGCGGTGGGCAGCGTGGCCCCGCCAAGTGGACACGTCATGTGTGACGGTCACGGGAAGTGTCACTCCCTCGTTAGGCGCGAGGCTGTGCCAGCTGCTGATGGCCACCGGGCACACAGAGGGTGGGTCCGGGGGGCGAGCACAAGCTCGTGTCCCTGTCCCCTCCCTGAGCTGGGGCTGCGCTGGCCCCTCCGCCGGGCACAGGAGGGTCAGAGAAGAAACTGCAGAGAAGCACCTGGATCATGCCTACGGCGGGGACAGACTTCAACGAGGCAGTGGCTATTACGCCAGGAAAGGGGTGGCCTGGCTGTGGGAACTGGCAGGGGCAGGAGGCCAGTGGTTCTGGAGAGCAGGGTAGAAAACCCCCAGTCCCCAGGGCCTCCTTTCCTCCTTCCGGGCCCCCGAGGGAGGGACGAGGAAGGCGGGAGGCTGGCTCTGCTGCCCCAGGTGCAGGGGACAGGGGTTTCTGGCAGGACTCTTGCCCCCGAGGCCGTGGCCGGCTGCCCGGAAGTTCCTGGAAGTGGGCGACTCCCACAAGTCAGCTGGCTGGCTCCTAGGCTGGGCACGCCCATCGGCCGACCCAAACGGGACCCATCACCCAGTAGAGAAAGGTTTCTGCCTAGACCCGAAACGCTTGACGCAGCCCCAGCCTCATGCCCCCTGCTTCAGCTCCCCGCGGTGGTGGACACTGGACCAGAAGGCGGAGGGCCGGCAGATCAGCCGTGCCCCCCACTAGCTGTGTCACCTTGGGCAAGGGACTGAACCATTCTGAGCTTCTGCCCCGTGCATGGACTAATCATTACACTGGCGTGTAAGCACGGTGCCAGGCCACACACGGGAGCGGGCCTGTTGCTGCCACCCTCGCCCGCTGCGGCCTTGCCCTCCGCAATGCCCCTGTCCACCCAGCACCACCGCCCTGAGCCCGCTCACCCTCCCCGACCCGTGCCCGCTCCCCCGTGCCCGGGCTGCCTAGGCCTTTACATGCCTCCAGGATCAGAGAGAAAGGGAGGCTCTCCCCTTGGTTGATAACCCCATGGCTGGTAACAGCTGGGACTCTGACCCCAAGGAACGAGGCTGGTCCAGGGCCAAGGCCACAACGAGCACAAGCATCTTTAAAAGCGTCCCGTGTCCATCCGGGACTCCTTGAGGGGAAGGCTGCAGGATTTCTTGCCTGGATGACAGAGGTGGAAACGGAGGCCCAGAGGAAAGCAGTGAGCTTGCCCAAGGCCCCTCAGAGGAGGACACTGCTGAAATGGCTCTTGGGTCCTAGGGCTGGAGCTGACATTTTCCTTGGGCCTTGACCACTGGGCAGTTGCTGTGCGCAGCAGCCCCTGGCGGTGACGATGACGCAGCCTGGGGCCGGGGGGGAAGGCCGGGCCCCAGCGTCATCCCCAGAATAGGACCTGACCTTGCCTGAACTCCAGCAGCTTGGCCTCCCGGGCCCAGGGTGACAGAGTTTGTCTTGCAGCTCCGAGGGGGGAGGGG
>PVKZ01005360.1:0-55329 GCA_004027375.1 Macroglossus sobrinus
ACATGTATCTAGGTAATAGCATATCTTGATACATATTTACATGCCTTTAACATATATAGAAAAGTATCTTTACTTGTGTATGTATGTTTCTTTATAAACATATGTTTCTATTATATCTTTATATCAATGTATATATACCTTTATATATATACATATACCTTTGTAGATGTGTGTGTATATTTATATGTGTATGTGCATATACTTTTATGAAATTATGCAGATATATGCCTTTATATGTGTATGTGTAGATCTGTGTATGTATGTTGCTATTTATATAGCTTTATAGATATGCATGTATGTGTGCATGAGTTTATGTACATACGTATCCTACATATTATGATACATTTCACATGCGTCTATACACACATTTCTGTATGCACTTATGTACATTTTTAAATATGAGTGTGTGCATTTGCATATTTCATATACATTTATAGATCTTTATATATGCATGTACATGTTTGTCTACCTAAATATGTACTTTTATATATTCTGTATAGGCCTTGATATATATATATGTCATATATATATATACAAATATATATCCTTACACACACACGTGTATGTGTGTGTGTGTGTGTGTATTATTCAGGAAGGGTTAAAGCCGGGGTCCCTGAAGGCACAGCATTTCCTCTAGGGCTCCAGCTCCACGTGACTCTTCCCACGGGCGGGACCCGTGATTTGGGGTGGCCCCCGTGAGAGTCCCCAGAGTTCCCTGTGGGGCACTTTTTGGGGTGGCTCTAAGGGCCTGGCCGTGCTGCCCGCGTCACGGACGCAGGCGACATCTGCTGGATCGCAGCGCTCTGCAGCCGCAGGGTCCCCCAACGTCGCCTTCTCCCCCGCAGGAGGTGGCGGAGGCGGCTACCGCCCCAGCAGTGATGGCTACGGGAACTCGCACGGTACACGCAGCGCCTGTCCCCGCGGGCGGTGGGCGGTGCAGGGGGCGGGCATTTTCGGGCTCCCACGTGACTTCCTCACCACGCCCCCCCCGGGGTTTTGGGTGCTGGCGCCCCGTCTGCTGGTGTCGGCCTCCCGCACCCCGTCTGCCCCCGTGTACCTGCTCAGCGGGAACCCGGATGCTGCAGACACGCACCTCCGTCCCCGTGCAAGGAAGCAGCAGCGGGCGGTGACACGCAGTGGGGACCGAGCCGGGATCCGGTTAAGCAGCTCATGTCTGTCCAACGGGAGAGGGGACGCTTGGGGGCCGGGGGTGATGCACACCGGGAAAGGACGGACCGGAATCATTCTTACGCTCACGGGATTCGCATGCGCATTCTGCGGCGCTCGGCTGTGCGCAGGGTCACTGGGTGGTTATAGATTGCAGGGTGACCATCGCAGTGAGTGCGGCGAAATGTAGTTACTGTGTAACTATAAAGGAAGAGTGACATTTGTAACTATAAAGAAATGCTACATAGTTGCAACTATAAAGAAACAGAGCCATAACCATAAAAATGGTTACATAGTTGCCACTATAAAGAAAGTCACAGTTGTAACCATAAAAAATGGTTACATAGTTGCAACTATAAGGAAATAGTCACAGAGTTGTCACTATAAAGTAGTTACATAGTTGCAACTATAAAGAAATGGTCGCATAGGTCGTAACCACACATAGTTACATAGTCATAGCTATAAAGACAATGGCTACATAGTTGCAAGTATAAAGTAGTAGTCACAATCGTAACTATAAAAAATGGTTACATAGTTGCAAATATAAGGAAATAGAGTCATCACTATAAAGAAGTAGTTACATAGTTGCAACTATAAAGAAATAATCACGCAGTCGACTCAGCAGCTTTGAGGTGTGCCGGGCAGTGTCATCAAGCGCAGAAAACAGTTCAGGGTCAGCTGTGGTCTGCAGGGCGTGTGTGTTTGGACTTCGAAGCATTGTGACGATGGTGACGACACTCGTGTGCTGTTCACCACTGCTTAAGAGCTCTGAGGTTCTTGAAATGACGACGATGTTTGGCCGAGAGCAACACGGGCGTGGAGCTTTTCCGAGGCGTGCGGCCAACCTTGGGAGGCGGTCGTGTTGACTCCCTCCGTTCTGAAGTGGGGGTTGCTACACCCCGTGTCAGGCCATAAAGGCGAGTGTGAGACGCCTTGCGTTGGCACAGCTCAGGGAAGGGCTGGCTCCCGGGAGCCCTGTCTCCCACGCTCGCGTCTTGGGGGGCTCTGCCCCTGAGCAGGGCCTTCGGGGGGGCGGGCTCCTGTGTTCTTGGGCAGATTCACGAATTACAGAGATGTGACTTGTCCCACCGTAGTCTGGGAGCTGTGAGACTTTTACATGTTTGCCTGAGAAATAACTCAGGTCTCTCGTCACCTGGGGAGCCAGCTCCCCGGGGGATAAAACGTCACCCGTCAGGATGGCCTGCGATTCCGGGGGCGCAGCTCCCACAAAACGTGCCGAGCGGTGCTGGGCTGGGCGAGGCTGCCGGCCAGCGAGCAGGTCAGCCGAGAGGCTGGGCTCCAGTGGCCGCCGCTGGCCGAGTGGCCCAGCCACTCCCCGTAGGTGACAGAGCGTGTCTGGCATGTTCCCTCATCACAGTCATGTGGAATTCGTGCTGAGGGCGGGGGACAGCCGAGCAAGGGCGTGTCCTGCGTCTGTGCCCCGTGCTGATGGGGGAAAAAATATTCCATGCAATGTTTCTGGAGCTGGCGTTTGGTGACCAGCTCTCTGTAAGAGGCACCGTGTGAGAGCACGCGGGCGGATAGGACACAGCAGACAGAGTGTGACCAAGTGGGCGGCTCAAACAGGAGAGATTTATGGGTCCCCATCCTGCAGGCCGGACGTCTGAGACGCAGCTGTGGGCAGGGCTGGTCCCTCTTGGGTGCACGAACGGCGTCCCCTCCCCGTGTCCTCACGTGTTCGTCCCTGTGTATGTCCGTGTCCTCGTCCTCTCTTCTCACAAGGACACAGTCCTGTGGGGTTAGGGCCACCCCGGTGACATCATTATACCTTCACCCCCTCTGTGAAGACCCTTCTCCATACCCAGCGGTGTTGTGAGGTCCTGGGGGTGAGGACCCCAACACACGAACGTGAAGGGACACGATTAAGCCCGTCTACTGCCCATGGTCCTGTTGACAGAGGCGGTGTATGCACTCGCGCACCCCCGATATGTAAGGAGGCGCCCCCCCAAACCTTCCCCCGTGGAGCCCAGCGAGTGGGCCCCGGGCGTTGTCCAGGAGGAGAGGGCAAATGCCCCCCGCGCCTTGCTGTCCGGCCATGGGGGGCACTGAGGGGATTCCCGCTCTGTCCCTGGGCGAGGTGACGCTTTGGGCCGCACCCCACTGGCGCCCCGGGGCGCACGTGCTCCCGAGGCCGAGAGCAGGACCCTGACCCACGGGGAATGTCTGTCCCCTTCGCTCAGGGACGCAGCCGAGGCCCCCACGGCTGGGTCAGCCTCCCGCTCTGGGCTTGGGCCTTCCCCTCCCCCACCGGGCTGCCCTTGCCCGACGTCACCGGTGTCACCGGTGTCCCTGGGCGGCATCGGCGTCCCCTTCACGTGCTGTTTCTGTCCTGCAGGAGGAGGGCGCAACCGACCCAGCTCGGGCGGCTATGGTTACGGTAAAGCGGTGCTTTCTTGCAGGCTGCGCTGGGCAACTAACCGTGTGGCCACCAGGGGGAGCGTGTTCTCCGTCCCGCGTGGTGACTAACTGGCCGCGGCGCCTCCCGTGTGTGTCCTCGTCCGCCAGCAAGGCTGGAGGTGGTGGCACGTGGCCTGTGCTCAGGGCTGGCTGTCTTGAGAGGCGCTAAGACCTGCTTACAGGTGTCACTGCGTGTGTGTGGGCACACACAGCTGTGTATGCGTGCACACGTGTGTGCCTGCGTGCACATACATGCACACGTGTGCACGGATGTGCGTGCACATGCATGAGCTGTGCACACAGGTGTGTGCGCGTGTACTGTGCCAACATCCGTTCGTGTTGCCTGTGCGTGTACATGCATGTGTATGCTTGCATGCGTGTAAACGTGTATTTTATGCGCCGCTGTGCATGCATGCGCCCGTGCACACAGAAATGCACGTGTCTCCATGTGAGCATTGCATGTGAGCGGAGGCGTGCACGTGTGTTCACACGTGCAAACGTGTGCGCTTGTGTTTGTGCCTGCATGTGTGTGCACGCATGCGCCTACATATGCATGCAGCCGTGTGCTTGTGTGCATTGCACTTCTGTGCACACGTGTGCATGTTCAGTAACCGCAGACGTAAAAGCGCCTTCCCCCGTCCCTTCCCTGCCCCCATCGCGGTCCTCGCCGTGAGGGGCGTGTCCACAGCCCGCCTTCCTCCCGTTGAGCAGCCGCCTCTCCCGCCCGGCGCTAAGCTCCGTGGGACCCCGTGCGTGTCTGCTCTGCTCATCGCTGCTCAGTGGGGCGCCCACCGGCTGCGGGACCCCTCTCTGACTCTCTGCTTGTCCCCGACAGGTGGAGGCGGGTACACGACCTACGGCGACCCTCACGGTAACAGACGCCAGCGTCCCGCCCGGATCTTTGCTGTCCGCGCGTGGGGTGGGCACGGTCCCTGGAGGCGGTGCCCACCGCAGCCACGGGCCACGCAGTGACTGCGCATGTGCAAGGGGCTCCTGGGATGGGCGCCTGGCGTGGGGGTGGGGCCAGCACCGTGGGCTCGGGGAACCAGAGCCCAGGGCGGGCCTTGGGGGCAGAGCTGGGGTCTGAACGGGCCGCGGGGGCAGCGTCACCCCCGTTTCTCTGAGCAGTGCTCACGTGAAGCGAGGAAGGACAGGAGGATGGAAGGTAGGGACCTTCCGTGTGAGAGGACCCCCGCACCCTGTGCAGTGCCAGCCCCTGGGCAGGCCACGGAACGCAGGGGACAGCTCAGCGGGGGGGCTCGGCTCACGTGATGCGGGGAGTTGGCGTCCCAGCCGCTCAGCAAGGTGGCGGCTGCATTACAGCCAGAAGGAGGAGGGAGACCGCGGTGCGGGGAGAAGCGAGGGACCCCAGCGGCGTCCGCCCTGCGCGCGGGCAGCGTCTCCGCATCGCCGTCTGCGGGGGGCGTCTGGCTCCCCAGAGAGGCGCCGAGGGTCCTCGGCTTCTGTAGGGCAAAAGCTGGAGGTGGGAGGGGTGGACGCGAGACCAAAGCCCGGCTGTGACGCGTGCGGGGAGGGGACGTCCGGGGTGCTGCAGCGGGACACGGGGAGCCGGCCCTGGACCGCGCTGGGCGCACGCAGGAGCGGCTTGCGGGAGGCCGGGGCACCTCGGCCGCCCGCGCGGGAAGCATGAGTTTCAGGCGGGCGGCACAGGGCAGGGAGGTGCCCAGGAACGTGGCGTGCGAGGCCCGCCTCCTGGGCGCACCAGGCATGTGTGAGGCCAGGGTGCGGGGCGCCCCGTGACACGGGGAGAGCGAGCACACCTTGGGAGCGCCCAGGTGAGCAGGGGACACTCACCTGTCCGCTCGGAGTGCAGCCTGCGTGAGAGCGAGCCCCGCCCCGTTCCTGACGGCTGCGGGAAGCGTGCGTCCCGGGGGCCGGGATGGCTCGGGGAGACGGGTCCCACGATCCCCTGAGCGGCCGCCCTGCAGGTGACCCGAGCTGCATTCGGGTGTGGGCGCCGGGGGCTGGACAGCCGGGGTGAGCGCAGGGGGGCGGGCCATCCGCGGATTGCGCGGACACAGTTCGCACGTGGGTGGCCGTGCGGGGTCACCACACACCGCGGAGTCACAGCACCTGTAAAGGGCCACCGTGCCTCAGGACGATGATCTGGTGACTTGGCCACCGCGCTCAAAGCGGGCCCAGCTCTGGCCGCGAGACGCTGCGGGGCCCCGTGGCGGAGCGCGAGGAGCAGGAGCGCCGGCTCCGCCAGGCGCGGGGCGGGACGCCCGTCACTGTGACAATTTAAAAAACCACGTTTGGTGTCTGTCTGAGCCAAGCTGCGCCCTGGACGCGCTGGGCGCCCGGACTCATCGGCTTAACTCGGGGTGCGGGATACGGGGGGGGGTGGCGGGGGTGCGGAGGAGGGTCACATGCGGTGTGTGTGTGTGTGTGTGGGGGGGAGGTCCTCTCCCTTTGCCTGCCGCCCCTCACACCACCGGCTGTCTGTCCTTCGCTCCTGCAGGCAACACGGTGGCCAAGATCGTGTCGCCCATCGTGTCGGTGGTGGTGGTGACGCTGGTGGGGGCGGCGGTCAGCTATTTCCAGCGCAACAGGAGGAGGAGCTGCTTCCGAGCGAACGGCAAGTTGCGCTTTAAATGTTTCTGGCCCCCCCCCAGGTATAAAGCCTGATAAAGCCTGATACAGCGATAAGGATACTTTCTGGGGTCTTCTGCCGCTGGCGGTGGACTCTGCTGTGCGGACCCGCCTGCGTGGTGAAGCGGTTTCGCGAGGGAGACGGAGGCACCTCGCAGACGCCGGGGCGAGCGTTTCGAGGGGACCCTCTGATGTTTGAACCGTTTCCTGATCTGCGCGGTTCAGATAAACGTCGCGGGACCTGCGACCATAAACATCGCCTGTGACATCACAAGCGAAGGGGTGGGGCTTGCAGGGGGTGGTGGTGCGTGCAGCGAGGCCCACACGGGGGTGTTCCCGTGTGTTTTCATCACGAGGGACTGAGTGGGGGGGGCGAAATATTGGGGTCAGACTCGAAATGTCTGCAGCCGTGTCCCGAAGGGGACCGTGGTAAACGCCGAATGGGGACCATTCCCGTCCAGGTTGCAGGCGGTGCATACCTCACGAGGGCCACCGTGGGTTTATGGTTCCGTTTGTGGGGGGGGGGTCCAGACTCCCTGGTCTGGAGAGTCACCCCCCCCCCCCCCCGTTATCCGCGCTTGGGCGCCCGCAAAGACCTCTCCAGAGTTGGGGACAGAGGACGGGTTCCAGCCACACAGTGGCCGCTGGAAACTTAGCTCAGGGTGTCCTCAAGTGCAGGCCTGCATCGCTCTGCGGTTTTTTTTTTTTTGGGGGGGGGTGCTGGGCTCACATGTGCCCTGTGGCGGGCGGAGGATGCTGTCAAACAGTGCTCTGTTTTTTAACGGAATTTATGCAACGTCAAAATCGTAACGCTGCCCGTGGCCGCCCTCTGCTGGCGGGAGGCTGGTACTGACCGAGCACCCCAGGGGCCAACGCTTAGTCTCCCTGACACCTCACCCCGAGAGTTTACGAGAAAAGAAAACCCTGCGTGAGAAAAATGATAACCATAACGATTCCGTTGGCCAACTGCAGCCTGCAGGCTGGACCCTGATCCTCTAAATAAAGTTTTATGGGAACCGGGGGCCGGGTTGACAGCGACACAGCCATACACACAAAAGGCGATAATGGGGACAGCGCCCCGGGGTTTCCTGTCCCGGCTGTGACGTTTGTCCCGTCATCTTTCCTCACAGAACCCGAGAACGTGTGAGCGGCCCGGGGCCCTGCGCGCGGCCCCTCGGAGCCACGTCGGGTGCAGACGGGAGCCGCACGCGTCACTCCTGCGGCACGCCCCCTTGTCCCTCGGCGTCACTCACCGCCTCGAACCATCTTCTCTCCCGCGGGGATGCCGTGCGCCGCCCCGCACGGCATCCCCGAGCCGCTGGCCGTGCCGCGGTGACGCCGAGGACGTAGCTGCTCCTGGCCACTGGCGAGCTGGCCTGGTGGTTTCGTGCAGAGAGACTGGGATTCTGCTGTGAGCTCTGAATCCACCTCCTGGCGCAGGAACCTGCCAGGGTGTGGCCTGCACGGCTTTGTCCCCAGCAGGGAGACCGCGGAGTGGTCCAGCAGCCTGGGGCGGGGAAGGGGATGGGGGCGGGCGCAGCGGGCATCTCCTGGGGCTGGAAGGAAGCCGCTGGGAGCTTTAGAGCCGGTGTCACCCAGCAGCGTGGCAGAGGCCATGCCGTGCACCTGTGTCACCCGTCACGGGCGTTGGGCGTCTTGAGCGCGTTGGACCTTTGCGTGTGACCTCCATCCAGCCTTTGGCCCCCGAGCACCTGCCGGTCCTTGACGGCAACAGCCTGGGCGCGCCCCCTGCGTCTGTCGCGCACGGAAGGCTGGAAGGCCACCGACGCCTCCGCGTGCCGGTAGCTCTTTGCTTGGCTGTCGCTCGCACTTTGGGAGGGAGGGAAACGCACACGTCGGGGACACCGGACGGATGCGGTCGCAGACGCGCGTGCAGGGAGCTCGGGGCCGTGGATGGACCCCGCGTGCCGGGTGCCCCGCGTGCAGGGCTGGGGCCGGGTCTCCGCGGAGGCGGCGTTAGGGAGGGACCCCGAGGCGCGGATGCCGCGCGGGGCGGGGAAGGGGGCTCTGAGTCGCCTGTGCCCTGTGCGCTCTGAGCCGTCTGCGGGCGCGCTCTGCTCACCTCGCCCCGCCCCCCAACGATCCCCCGCGGGGTCCGCGCCTGAGCTGGAAACGCCCGCGCACCTGTGGGCGCGCGCGGTCCCCACCCTCACGCGTCCCCAGGCGCACGCTCCAGGCGCGCGGAGGCCGAGTTTAAGCTTTACCCGAGGTCACTTGGTTCGTTCTCTGTAACCCTCATGGACCAGGCTCGTCCACTGAAATAAAGGACAAAACGAAACGGGCTGTGGGCGCCTGGCTCGGCGGCGTGTCGTCTGTGTGCGTGTGTGACGGGCCGAACGTTGCTGCCGGGGCCATGTCCTCACAGAGCACGTCTGAAAACCGGGGTGGGGGTGGGGGCTTCTATTTCTCAAAGGGAAATAGTCATCTTTTTCATCAGTATCACCTGGAACAGGACGAGTTATGATGTTGCGACATGACCCATAAGAATCAGCCAGACAGCAAGAGGAGAGCGACGCTAAGGGTGTCCCCAAAGCCATGCCCTTATGCCCTGACAAAGGATAAATTTGTTCCCCTGGGGTGACTGGCTATGGGCAGGTCCTCCCAGTCGTAAGAGAGGGCAAGTTAGGTTCAGGCTGATTTAGTTCTGAGTGCTAGAGTTGGTGGGTTAAATCACACACACGCACACGAACACACATGCACACACTCACACACAGACTCATACACACAGAGACACACAGACAGACTTATACACACAGACACACACACATAAACACACATGTGCACACACACAAACGCAAACACACAGAAACTCACACACATGCACACAGAGACTCACACAGACTGACACATACACACTCATGCGCACTCACACACACAGACACACACAGATACACAGACGTGCACACATGCACACACACAGACACACACACGTGCACACACAGACTCACACACACAGACTCATACACACAGAGACACACACATAAACACACACACATGTGCATACACTCAAACGTGAACACACACAGACTCATACACACGCACACACACACAGAGAAAGTCATGCATTCACACAGACTCACACAGACTCACACATACACACACTCATGCACACTCACACACAGACACACACACGTGCACACATGCACACAGACTCACACACAGACACACGCACACAAAGACACACACACGTGCACACACAGACTCACACACACAGAGTCACACACATAAACACACACACATGTGCACACACTCAAACGTAAACACACACAGAGACTCATACACATGCACACACACACAGAGATAGTCATGCACTCACAGACTCACACAGACTCACACATACACACACACTCACACACAGTCTCGCACGTGCACACACGCACACAGACTCACACACAAACAGACGCACACACACAGATTCACACACACAAAGACTCACACACACACACACCGTGCTGTTTAATACATTGCTCTGGGCGGAACCCTGTTCCCCTCCCAAGGTCGTATGCTGGCACCCTGACCCCCAATGTCACAGGATGGGACCTCTGGCAGAAAGGGGTCTTCGCACTTGCAATTAGTTAAGACAAGGCCTCCCCGGAGTAAGCTGGGCCCTCCTCCAATAGGACAGGTGCCTCCAATGGACCAGGCCATGCATGCAAGGAACACCTCACGTAGCTATCAGAGCGAGGTGGCCATAAGCCGAGGGGGCAGCCAAGCAGGGGAGGCGCCTGGGACAGACCGCCCCCCACCCTGTCACGGCCAGAGGACATGTGGCCCCCGTGACACTTTCATCTCAGCCGTCTACCCCCTGGGGACGGACAAACAGAGAACACGTGTCTTTCGTGTAAGTCACCCACCCAGCTTTGGGGACCGTCTTACGGCCGGCCGAAGACGCTGGCTGTTCGTGACTGCACTTGGGGTGCGTGCTTTTTCCTCGAGGTCAATAAGTGGCGAGGCACGCCCTGAGCTCGCCTGCGGTGGTGACGTGCCAGGCTGTCCTCTCTCCGCCCTCCCCGTGAACCCTGCGGGGTCTGGGGCCACCTCCCAGCGGCTGGGACGTGGTGCTCCTGCAACAGCTGTGGCCTGCGGCTGGCCACCCGCCTTTCAGGAGCCGATCAGAAGATGCTCGGTGACACGTCACCAGCCCTTCGCCGTGGGAGAGTCGCCTGAGGCCACCAGAGCTTTCGGACACGCGCTGTGTGACCTCGGTTCGGCGTGCCATCAGCAAAGGCTGAACCCAGAGCAACGGGAGAGGTCTGGGTCCCCCGGAACGGGGAGGCGGGCGAAAGGGGACAGACCTCCAGTTCTCAGATGGGGTCTGAGGCACGGCACGGCGGTCACAAGGTATCGTGTTCTTGCAAGTTGCTCAGACGATACATCTTAAATGTTCTCAGCGCAAAAAACAAACAAATGGCAACAATGTGATACGTTAGCGGCTCTTATAGAACCTACATGTATCCAAGCATCCTTAAATGGATACATTGTTACATCGTCAAATGGATACATTGTTGCACGGAGACACGGATACATTGTTACATGGCAATCGCATCTCTACAAAGCTGGAAACCACACGGAGCCTTCTGGTTCCTCTGCGAGCCTTTTGCTTGCCTTCTGCAGGCGCCCGGCGCCCCCGAACTGGGGACAAACCGCGCAGTGCTGTGTGAACGTCCCCCTGTGTCTCTGCATGTCACATTCATCACACACTTAATATTCAGTGATAATCCTCTCACTATATATAGAGAGATACATGTATATATTCATACATATGTACGGAATGAACATATGCATGCACTTTTTGGTGCTGTGCATTAATGGTGATGTTTCTGCTGTCAGTTTGGAATCTGACTTTCAAATTGTGTTTGGGTTTTTTTTTTTTTTGGCATTGCAATAAAGCTTAGTCATTTCGGAGGCTTTTTCGTAGGATATGTAGCTGTGTGTGTTCCCGTGTCTTCTCTGAGACAGCTTGCCTTTTCTTGCACACCTGGTGACGTGTCGTTTTTCTGAGCAGCTAATGTCACTTTCTCCGTGGGATTTCCAGCTTCTCAGGCCTCGGTGTCCAGTCTCGAGGTCCGGCCTTCTGTGCCTGCTCAGAAACAGAAGCCCGAATTGCGTCCTCAGCACAGGTTTCCCAAAATCCTGTTTGTGTGTGTGTGTGTCAAGTTCGCTCTTTCTCCTGCATCCTTTGGCCTCTCATCAAAGCAGCTCTGTGCGGGCCACGGAGATGGCGATGGCTGGGCCCGCCACCTTCCACTTCCGACGTGGTCTCGCCGTCCTACGTGAGACAAGCGTGTCTCTTCATCTCACAGGCTGTGTTTCCCTTTTATTTTATTTTATTTTATTTTTTTTTTGACACACGCGTGGAAGCGTCTGCGTCTCGGCAGATGGGGCTCAGAGCTCGCCAAACATTTTTTCTTTTTTCCTAGCGAGTGTTTCAAAATAGCGCCCACACGTCTTGCCCGGCGTGTCCCAGATGGGACGCGCTGCTCATCCTGACAGCTCGTCGTCAGCCTTGAGAAGGCGGCAGTGCCAGCAAAGCCGTGCGATTCTCTCCTCTCCTTCCAAGTTCCTGCTGGGGCCCCATCGCGCCTTCCCGGTTCCCAAGCATTCATGTGCACGGAGCACCTGTGCTTTCCTGCTGCTGCTGCTGCTGCTGCTGCTGCTGCTGTTTGCAATTCAGCTCGTTCAGAAACACACCTCAGGGCGTCATCGTCAGCACCCTCTGCACACGGGCAGTCCTGGCATCATCCTCAGGAATAATTATCCCATTTTTCTTGTCGCTCACACGCTGGCCACGAGGCTGCCCGGCGGCCCAAGGGAGACGTTTCCACTCCAAACGAGCAGCGTTGTGATAGGACAGCCGTTCTCTGGGTTCAACGGGGTTACCTGTGGGAGACCCAGATTTGGGCCGGGGGGTGGGACAGACAGAAATGCGAGCGCTCCGTGGGCCTCAGGACCCCAGGATGCGTCCGCGCGCGCGGGGTGAGGGGAAGGGGCTGCCGCTCTTGACTTTTCTCGGACAGAAAAGATGCGGGTAGGGCGCGTTGTGAGGTCAGCTCTCCCCTCCCCGCATCCCCGCAGGCTCACAGCTCTGTCCTCAGTCTCACGCCCAGGGAGTAATAAAAGATCCATGCGAAGCTTAAGTCACCCCCGTGACAGTGCCTGGCTGGGGTCCCAGACGCTATGTCGCTTTGTGGGGGCATCCCACGTCCCACGGCCCGTGGGAAAAGGCTCCGCCCACTTCTCACGGCGCGGCGGTGCGAGGCTGGATGGCGGTCTTTCTTTCAGCCTGGGCACTGTGTCACAGCAGAGCGAACGTGGAAGCAGGTGTGACAGACACCTCAGCCACCTTGTGCTAAGCCGGAGAAGCAAAGAGATTTGCAAATGGGTAAAGGAACAGCTATTCCTCCCCTCCCTTCCCCCATTTGTTTGGGGGAGTGGGGAGTGAATATATATATATATATGTGATCTAAACGTGTTTGAGAATTTGTGCTCCATTGTGTAGAGTGAGAGGTTTGGATGCTCAAGTGACAGAAAGCTCCATTCAAAATGACTTAAAACCATAAAGAGAACATCACGTAAGACCGACTGAGGTTTGGGGGCCTCCGGGGTGGGGTGATTTGATGGTTCGATGGTGTCGTCCAGCGGCCGGGTTCTCTGCATCTTGTGACCCTGCTTTTCACAGGAGCCGGACCAGTGTCACTCACACTGCAACACAGCTGCTGTAGCTCCAGCCATCACAGCCCCGTCCGCCAATATCCAGAGTCGAAATCTGGACCATTTTCCTGTGGGTTTCTTCGGTAAAGAAGAAAGATGTCCTTCTAGATGTCACCGGCCATTAACACAGAAGGGGACAAATGAATACTGATCAGGTGGGGACTCAGAAACCCTCGAGGGAAGTTCTAGCTCCGTCAAGACTGAATGACAGAAAAATGGAGGCTGAGTGCTGCCTGCTAACCAGTAGCGTGCCTTATCAATTGCTTGCTATTTTTGTAACTTGTAAGTTGCTTACAATTGTATTTCTTTATAGATTACAACGTTTTATCTTTATCGACACATGAAATTGGCTGCCTAATTGCGACCAGGATAAACACATATATGTGTGCGTATATATCACAAGTATTTTTCTCTCGTTCTCTGCTTGCCAGCTCTGGGTTTACAAAGGGAGCCACCCTTTGCCCCGCGATCGGGGAGGATGGCCTGTGGCCCAGTGCCCTGCCGGGAGGGGACGTTGGGCGGTGTGTGGGGCAGAGAATTGTGTCACATCTGCCGGCTTTCATGCCGGGAGCCACAGGCAGCTGCTCGGGTGTCCTAAACCTTCTCTGTCAACCCCTGTGTAGTCCCCCTCAGCTGTTCCTCTGGCTGCCACCTGCTTCCTGCCCTGTCTAGCTGCCCCGGCCCCACTGTCCCCTGCCCGCCTTGTCAGCAGTCATAGCCCTGCTTCCCAGCTTGGGCGAGCATGGGGGGGACTCGTGAAGTCAGGATTCCCGCCCCTCCCCACCCTGTTTCCTGATGGGAGGGGGGCGTCTGGGGGACACCAGGGGATTTGCATGTTCTCAGAATGTCCCAAAGGATCTTGATGTTGCCAGTTCAGGGCTGAGCCCCGGCTCGCTCTTCCCAAAACAGAACACGGGGAGGGGCTGGCAGCCAAGCGCGGCTTCGGGTGACAGGCTGGCGTGACCAGCCGCAGTGGGTGGGAGGGGAGGGGAGGGGAGGGGCGGGACGAGGGCGGGGCTTATGTCTGTCAAGCCCGTCAATCACCGGCGTTAGGGAGCTGCAGAGCGATTCCGCCTCCCCAGGAAACCCCGGTTTCCAGCGGGATCCTCCCTCAGGGGGGGCTCACAGTGGCACGGGAGCTTTAGGGGAGGGTGTGTGGGGACGCTGTCTGCGCGCACGCTGTGCATTTTCCTCCCCACCCCTCCCGCCCAGCGAGGACGCGCCGGTGACCCCCAAACCTGTCACGCGGCCCCATCGCCCCATCGCCCTCCCGCCCCTTCCCTTAGCTGCCCTCTTGGGTCTCGACACCCCTTGTCAGAACTGGGGAGGGGGTGCTGCCGGCGTCCGCTGGGTGCACACGCGCCCTACAGGGCGCAGGGCACCCCGCCCAGCGAGGACTTCGGCCCTCTTGAGAGGCGTGTCCCCAGGACGAGCCAGCGGGACCCTCAGCTTTGCTCCTGGTAAGAGAGAGAGCGAGGGGAGACGGGGTTGCCTAGAGGGAGAGAGACAATCAATAACCTGTAACGTAATGGATCTCTCAATATCTAGCTATCAATATCTATCTACCTATCTATCCACCAATCATCCATCTATGTATCTACATATCTATCTATCTATCTATCTATCTATCTATCTATCGATCATCTATCAGTGTGTATATATGTATGTATTATCTATCTGTCTATCTATCCACCAATCATCTATCTATATATATACATATCTATCTATCTATCATCTATCTATGTATCTATCTACCTATCTATCCACCAATCATTTATCTATATATCTACATATCTATCTATCAGCTATCTATCTATCATCTATCTATCTATCTATCTATCTATCTATCTAACATCTATCTACCAATCGGTCATCTATCAATATGTATATACGTATGTATGTATGTATGTATGTATGTATGTATGTATGTATGTATGTATGTATTATCTGTCTATCTACCTATCTATCTACCAATCATCTATCTATGTCTACATATCTATCTATCTATCTATCTATCTATCTATCTATCTATCTATCTATCTATCTATCATCTATCTATCTATCTATCATCTATCTATCTACCTATCTATCCACCAGTCATCTATCAATATATCTACATATCTATCTATCTATCTATCTATCTATCTATCTATCTATCTATCTATCTTATCATCTATCATCTATCTCTATCAATCTACCTACCTACCTACCTACCTACCTACCTACCTACCTACCTACCATCTGTCTATCTGTGGCAGTGATTTCCAGTTGCAGGCGATTCTGCCGGCAAGGGACACCTGACAATATCTGGACACATTTTTGTTGTCACAGCGGGGGGCCGGATGCTCCCGGCACCTCGTGGGCGGTGACGAGGGGGCTGATGGATGCCCTTCAGCGCCCAGGACGCCCCACGTCCCAGTGTCCCCCCCTGACTGTCACTAGCGTCTCCGCGGAAACCCTGCTGGCACAGTCACTTCCAACCCATGGCGAGGGGACACCTTGGGATTCCGTCCCCCTCCCCTAGCCCAGTAAAGGAAGCAGGGGGTGTCTGGGTCACTTCCGAGGGGACCTGTTGTCGCCGGGATACTGTGCTGGGACCCAGGCCCCATGGGGGGCCTCACACACGCCACGCAGGACCTCAGCTCGCCACGCTGTGCTCCCCAGCGCTGAGAGGCCACGCGGGGCTGGACGGAGCGACACAGTGGCATATACGTGCGGGGACACTTGGTGCGTGGAGGGGCCTGGGGCCAGGAGCTCTCGGAGGCCGGAAACCGCCCACGCCCAGCGGTCGCGAGGGGCTGTGGGGGCCACGAGGGCGCAGACCCGAGGCGAGTGTTCCCGGGAGGGATCTCCCACATCATCACGTGTTTTGGTTTTGCTGGGAGGGGGCGGGAAACGGGGAGACGGGCTGCAGAGGCGACCCCACTGTAAATCCCTCGGACCTGCTGCCTCCCCCGACGGCTGAGAGGCTACAGGGGCCTCACGGAGCCCGGAGGGGCGTGCGGAGCCCGCGGCCACCGCAGCACGCCCCCAGGAAGCCGAGGCCCAGAGTGCGGGGTCCCCGGCGACACAGACCGGTGACGCCCTTCCTCGCCCGTCACGTGGGCGCTGGCAGTGATGGTTCAAGGTCCCCTTCGCCATGGAGAGGTGCCTCAAGAGCCTGCGCTCCTTCGTCCTGCCCCTGTCCTCGTCACGTCTTCCCCCAAGGCAAGTAAGCTCCGCCCCCACCAGGGTGAACCGGAACCCCTACGAGGGAGACAGGCTGGGGGGGTGGACATCGGGGTCCCGCCGCGGTGACCGTCAACGCGCTTCATCCACGTGACACTTTCAAAGTCCCTTCTGTCTGTCCGGCACATTCTTCTTTTTTTTTTCACTTTTATAAACATTTCACAGTTCTTCAGAGTTTACGTTTCTCCACCCAGAGGGCTGCCTTCGAATGTTTTCAAAATCAGAAGACGGTGACATGAAATAAAATGCAACCCAATGGAAGCCCTCGCTTCTTGCGCCCTCATTGGGTGGGTTCTCAAAGCGTGACAGGAGGAACCCTGCATGGGTCGGTGGGTGGGTGGGGGGGGTGTTGTCTGGGACCCGGAAGGGGTTCAGAAGCATGTTCACTGTGACACGAAGGCCTCGTCTGTCGTTTTAAACGCTGTCGGTGTTTGCAGACGCGGTGGAAGCGAGGTGACTCAGGGCGCACGGGCGCGGGGGGGGGGGCAGTTGGCTGGTTCGCTGGGGACCAGGGCCCCTTTCTGCCTTTCTGACCCCTCCCCGCCGCGGGCCCCCCGTCCCCGCGCCCCTGGGTGACAACTGCAGAGCGGGGAGCGCAGCCCACCGGTCCCTGCGGGTTCAGTGCCGACATCCGCGCCCTGGACACTCGGGCGTGGAAACGAAGGTGACCTATTGGACCCCGGAGGCCCCACAGAGGCGGGATTGCTCCCCAAGTCCCCGCCCGCTCTCCGCCCGCGGCCACATCACGCTGGCCTCCTCCGTGAGCGGTTTCCTGGCCCACGGGCTGGTTCTCTGCTCCCTGTCGGACTCGCCGTGGCTCACGTGTCCCCTGCCGCGCATGCAGCGTGAACTCTCACCTTGCATCCTCTCTGGTCCCACCCCGGGGGACGCGTCCCAGTCCGCCCAGCTCCTGGAGGCCACTTCGCCTGCTGCTCCAACGTCCGACCCCCACCCCGTCCCCGTCCGCCCAGGTGTCCCGTGCTGCAGCTGGACACACCCGAGCCTGGGCCCCCTCGCCCTGTGCACTTCTGACCCGTGGACTTGACCCCCTGAGAATGGACAGTGCAGTCAGGACAGACGCCTGCAACTATTCACCCAGCTCGCTGTCTCCTGCCCGCACGCGTCTGGGGCGTCCCGCCTGAGGTCCCGTGTCCGCCTGCTCAGCCACGCACCGGCCTCGTGCGTAGACAGGGTCGTGCGTCCACGCACGCGCTCGTCCCTCCGTGGTCGCTCCCGCGTCCGCGATGCGTTTCGTCCCGCATTCATTCGTTCCCAGCCGCTCCTCCCTGCGTCCAGCGTAGGCAGCCAGGCGCGCATGCGCAGACTCCTGTCTTCACGCATCCCCTCTTGCGGTGTGGTCATTCATTCATTCCTTCATTCATTCATCCACTCACGCCTGCCTTCTCGCCCTCGTGCATGCACGCACGCACTCACTCCCCGAGCCACGCATTCATTCACCGCCACAGGCATTCATTAATTCACGCGTGTGTCCAGCGGCTCATCAGAGCGATCGTTCATTCACTTCATTTCTTCTGCCGCGCGTTCGCCCCGCATTCATTCCCGCGCCGCAGCCGGCCCTGTTTCGTCGTTGGCCCACCCTGCCTGACACACCATCACGTCCTGCGCGCGTCCGGAGGGACGGTTCCAGCGGGGGCCCCCCGGGGCGGGCGGCAGGGCAGGGCTGGCCGTGGGCCCAGGCCCTCGGAGGCCTGCGCAAACATTTACTTTCGGGCTGGCTGGGTAAAGGTTATGTGTCCGAGCTGGCAGCGGCCTGGCAGCCAGCGGGGAGGGGGCCGTGAGGGGCGGGGACAGCGGCGCTGGGGGACACCCAGGCCCGCGAGGCTGCGCGCAGGCGGGACCAGCTTCCGGCGAGCGCCCAATCGCTGGGCGCGGGCGGCTGGGCCTCCCAGCAGGGGTGCGGGCCAGTGAGGCGGGGCAGGGGGGTGCGGGGCTCCGGGCGCGTGCAGGCCGCTCTGGCGCGGCGGAGGCCCGGGCGGTGGGGGCGGCGCTGAGGCTGCGGGAGCGCTCGGCGCTGGAGGGCGAGGTGCGCGGAGGGGGCGCGGAGGGGGACCCCAGCGAGGGGAGGGAGCGGGGAGCTGGGCCAAGGTGCGGGCCGAGGCCGCGGGGGCGCACAGGGGCGGGGCGCAGCGGCCGCCCAGGGCTCGGAGCGCCTGGCTGGGGGTGGGGTGGCTGCTCCGGAGCCGGGAGGGAGCGCTGGGTGCGCGCGGCCGGGACGCAGATGACACCGGGGCGGGCCGGGGCGCGGGGGACACACGGGGCGCAGCGGAGGCGCAGGTGACTCCGCGCGGGCGCGCGGCGAGCAGCGGAGCGTGGCCGGAGGACCGAGACGGAGGTGCAGGGCGCGGGGGACACGGAGAAAGTGGCAGGCGCTGCGCCGGGGCTGCAGCCACCGCTGTCGCCCGCAGGCCCTGAACTCGGCGCCCGTTCCCTGGAGGCGACGCTTCTGCTGCGCGCGGCTGGAGGAGGGACCGTCCACGCCCCGCGCCCAGGCGCACGCCGGCCCCTCGGCGCGCGCGGCGCGCGGAGCCTCGCACCATGCCCGGTGAGTCGCCGCGAGCCTCTGGTTCGCCTGTGTCCCGCGTGACACGAGTCTGTGCTGCGGAGAACCCCCGCTCGGCCCGCAAGGGCGCCCCCAGCTCCCAGCCTCCCGTCGTCGGTGCTGATGGCGCCCTGGGGCTTGCGGGGGGCCACCAGGCCGGGTTGAGCTGCGCATGAGGGTGTCGGCCACTTGTGGCGCGCGGGCAGGGGGAGCCCGGATGTCACAATTTTCCTTCTGTGCAAAGTAGCGCTGCGGATTCCCTCGGGGTGTGAACCGTCTGAGGTTCTCGGCGACTTGGAAGGCTTCGTGGCGCCAAAGCTTCGGGGAGGCGGGGTCTTGGGGTCCTCCTGAGCCAGACACCGGTGTGACCAGTCACCCCGGTAAAGATCTGGGGTCCATCCCGCAGCGGAGCGGCTGGTTTGCGATGCATGGCCTGGTGGCTTGGCTCTTGGCAAGGCCTGGACCCTGAGGAAGGGCTGACATTCGGTCCCGGGTGCCTGTTCCGGGGTGTGGGGGACTCCAGACCTGGTCCGCTGACTGCAGAGGCTGGAGGTGTGGACGCAGAAGCGTCACGTGGAGCACGGAGGAAGATGGGGGGGGGGCTGTGTGCACGCTTCGGAGGCGCCCCTCCTGGGCCACATGACACGTGATCTTTCAAGAGCGCATTAAAAAAATAAAAATAAACGCCAAACAGTTTGCCGTTTGTCCAGAGGCGGATTGGATACACCGCGGACCGGCTTCCAAGCTATGTCCCCTCTCTCCGGCCTTGGCCTTGGCCTTGGCCGGGCAGCTCGTCAGCGGGCGCCGGGCAGGAAGCGCCCTCCCCAGAGGCGATGTCCTGCCCCAGCCTAGCCGAGCAGAAAAGGCGGTGGGGCGCAGGTCTCAACGAGAACGCCACACGCCCCCGAGGCCGGATCCCCGCCCCCCCCCATAAAGGCCGCATTCAACCCCAGAGGCTGACACGGATCCCCATGCCCCGGGGACAGGCCGGGAGCCCCCCACGTGGGTTTTCAGCACTGTGGGGCAGAACAAGCACCCCTTTGAGGAAGGCGAGGAGAGCGGGGAGTCGCCTGTTATTGCGGGGCGGGGCGGGGGGAACGGCCGGGCCGGGACGGGGGGGGGGGGCGGGTGTTGCGGGCGGGACACGCGGAGAACAGAAAACAGAAATAAGCGTTGTTGGCAGATTCGCGTCCACGGGGTGCGTCTCCGCAGCCTGCAGGCCGCAGTGGATTCGCTGAGAATGTCTAGGTTTTATTCTTTGGATGTCTCTGTTTGGAATATGGCACCAAGCGTCGCGCGCGATTTCACACACGACGTTCCCGCCGCGGTCCCCGGCGCTGCGTGCGCGGGCGAGCCCCCACTCCATGTGCGGCGGGCGCGGATAATCGCGGACGCAACCTGTTGCCACCGCGGAGCGTGGTGGCCGGCGGCCTCTCTCGGGGTGAGGGGGGAAGGTCGCAGGTTTGCGTCCAAGGTGGCAGCCCCTGCGGCGTGCAGGCCCCTTGGAGCGCGAGCGTCGCTGGAGAGACGGAGGAGAGAGGGTCTTCTGCGCTGTCGGCGACCCCGGGCGCTCGGGGACGGTCCCGCTGAGTCAGAACAACCGCGGCAAAGCAGGCGCGGTGCACAGGCGCTGCGGCCCCGCACACAGGGCGACGCAGGGGGCATCTGTCGTGGCTTTCAACACTTCCGGGGACCGGGGACAGTCTGTCCGCCCTTTGAGAGCGGACGAGTGTTCCGGCCCCGGGCTGCGCGCTGTGAATGTCACTCTCCGCACACAGCCCGGCGGCCTGCCCGGGGCACAGGGGTGTTTGTCCCGCCGTCTCCGTCCTGTCACCGTGCTCTTGGGGGCCCACGAGCTGAACCCTTTAAAAGTCCCCGTCCCCAACGGGCGCTGGGACTCACGGTGGCCGTAAGCGGGGTCTGCGTTCCACTCTCTGTCCACTGCGGCCGTCAGGGGACCGAGGACGTTTTGGGTCCTAAAACGGCTCCCACTGTCTGCCGTGGTGTCCCCTGCCTGAGCTGCCGTCTTTGTGACACGGGGCACGTGACCGGGGCTGCTCGCTGCTGGGCACAGCTCCGTCCCCGTCCTGGGGTGGAGGACGGGCGTCTTCATCGCTACAGGGCGTGCGACGCTGGCTTCCGCCCTGCGCTTGCTTTTCACCCTAAGAGTCGACGGTTTGGGGGCCCTTCGGGGACTGGGGTGCCGAAGGAGAGACGGGACCGCAGCCGTGGGTGTCTGCGGAGCCGCAGCCTCAGGAAACTGCTCTTGTGCTGTGCTGGGGTCAGCCCGCGCCCGCGATGCCGCGCACTTCGTGTGTGTGTGTGTGTGTGTGTGTGCGCGCGCGCACGTGTGTGCGTATCCGTGCATGTCTCTGTGGGTGCCTGTGCATGTGTGTGTGCAAGCGTGTGTGTCTCTGTGTGCAAGTGTGTGCACATGTGTGTGCGTGTACGTCTGCATGTGCACGTGTGTCGACGTGCACGTGTGTGCGTCTGTGTGCGCGCATGCGTGCACACATGTACGTGTGTGCTTGTGCGCACACGTCTGTGTGCATGTGTCTCTGTGTTCGTGTGCACATGTGCACATGCATGTGTGCCTGTGTACATGTGTGCCAGTGTGCCTGTGTGTGCTTGTGTGTGCGCATGTGTGTACGTGCACACGTGTGCATGTGTGTCTGTGTGCATGCGTGTGCGCGCACATGTGTGAGTGTGTGTCTGCATGTGTGTCCATGTGTGCATGTGTGTGTCCGTGTGTGCATGTGTGTGTACGTACATGTGTGTATGTCTCTGTGTGTGAGTGTGTGTGTCTGTGTGTGCATGTGTGTGCATGTGTGTGCAGGTATGTCTCTGTGTGTGAGTGTGTGTCTGTGTGTGCATGTGTGTGCATGTGTGTGTCTGTGTGCGTGTGTGAGCGTGTGTGTCTGTGTGTGTGCATGTGTCTGTGTGTGTGTGTGCGTGCATGTGTCTGTGTATGTCTCTGTGTGCGTGCGTGCGTGTCTGTGTGCGTGTGTCTGTGTGTGCGTGCATGTGTGTGCCTGTGCATGGGAATGACAGCCTGGACGTGCAATGTCACCCATGCACATTTTTGAGTAGACGGTTGCCGGCACCGCGTGGGCAGCTGGGGACAGGAAGGGGGATGAGCGTGAGCCAGCCCCGCGGTGCCACCAGACCCTCCGGCAGCGAGCGTCACTCCGGTGTCCCTCTGTGTCCGCAGTGTCCGACCAGGCGTTCGTCACGCTGGCCACCAACGACGTGTACTGCCAGGGGGCGCTGGTCCTGGGCCAGTCCCTGCGCAACCACAGGGCGACCAGGATGCTGGTGGTGATGGTCACGCCGCAGGTGTCCGGCGTGCTCAGGTGAGACTCGGGGACGCAGCGGGGCCCGTGCTTGGGTCGGAGCGAGGTCCCCTCTGCACGGCGAGGTACCCGGAGCGGGGTACGGGGTGTGGTAAGGTGGGGGGCTGCGGGGGAGGGACCGCCGGAGCTCATACTGGGGTCCGACGCGCGTCAGGGGCCCTGGTGTCATCGCCCCAGCAGGGGGCGCTGCCGAGCTGTGCGGCCTCGCTCAGAAGTCTGGCACGCGGCCGCCTGCTGTGAGGACGGCTAGGGAAATTCCAAAGCCAGCTTTCCGGGGGTGGGGATCGTGGTGGGGCGGCAGTGGAGGCATGGGGGGGGTCGGGAGGGTGCAGAGCAGCTGTCATGCAGCACGCTGGAGGCCCAGGGACTCTGACAAGCGCCCGCCGGACACGAAGGGGCAGCTGAGCGCCCCGCAGCCGAGCTCCGCAGCACCTCCCGGAGGGCGGGCGAGGACTCGACCCGCCCCGGGGACCACGCGGGCGGGCGGCGATTCTGGTGGCCCAGCAGTGGACACGACAGCCTGGAGCGCGGCCGTGCGCGTGCGCGTGTGCACATGGGTGTGTGTGTGTGTGTGTGTGTGTGCTCGGTGCGTGTCAGGAGCACGCTTGTCACATCACGGCTCCGCGCCCAGCTTCCTCTGCCGCCTCTGTCCCTCTGAGCTCCCCGCGGTGACAGCCTGTGAGTTCCGCGAGGGTGTGTGGCCGTCCAGGCTGGGGCGAGGGCCTGAGCAAGGACGGGGGAGACTCCGGTGACGGGGGACACTTAGGGGACACAGCACGGGCCCAGGCCGAGGGGCACGTGTATATGGGTGGCCTTGTCCCCGCTGACAGCTCAGGGCACGGCAGCGGCAGTCAGGGGCTGGCCCTCCCCGGGGAACAGTCAGCATCGTCTGTGGTTTATTTATCTTTTTGGCATTGAGAGCAAACAGCATCTGAGGACGTGGACATGCCCAGAACGTGGAGAAGGCTATGGCAGGGGTCACAGGTGGGGGTCACCGGCGGGGGTCACAGGCGTGTGGGAATCACCGGTCCCAGTCAGCGCTGGCTCCGGGGGCTTCCCGCCCGCTGTTTGCTAACCGTGAAGGGACAGGTGTCACATGACCTCACTGAGCTCTCAGGCTTCCGACGCGCCACGCGGAATTCTGGTCCTAAGCGCGTGTGACTCGGTGGGGGATCCTGGGGGCCCGCCCCTGCTCCCGAGGGCCCCTCCGTGGCAGGGACAGCCGTCCTCCCACGTCCTGCGGGAGAAGCGACAGCCGCTGGGAGCCCGGGAGAAGAGCCTGCAGCTCGAGGTGAGCTGGTCACGCTCGGGTCCACGGGAAGAGCGTGCCTGTCCCTGCGGGAAACGCAGACGGGTTTGGGGGGACCCCCCCCCACGCGGTGCTTTCCGAGAACGACAGGCTCGTGACAGACCGAGCTAAAATGCAAGTGGCCGGCAAAACCGGGGAAGATGACACGGGGCCACGCAAGGGGGACAGTAACAGTCGTTGACACGTTCAACCCGTGAGAGCGTCGTGACATCCGAGCACGGCGCACCGTGGCAGGAGGGCGCGGCGACAGGCTCCTCCGAGCCGGCGGCGGCCGCGTCCCCACGCTCAGAGGTGCGTCTGCTCCAAGCGTCCCCCCCCCCCCAATTCTGGGTTTGCGGCGGATGAAGCTGCGGCGGAAGGAGCAGCATGGGGGTGGGGAACGTGGGTGTTCTCTGTCACTTGGAGACACAGCAGAGCGGCTGCGTCCGCGAAGGGGACAGAGCACACCTGGGTGACGTCACACACGCGGTGTCCGCGGCTGCCGGGAACAGGGTTCGGTGCGGCGGACGGAGCAGGCGATCCGTGGGACATAGGACGGTTTTCACGATTGTCGCCAGGGGCGAGGGCTTGTGCGCTGCGGTCCGGCCGGTCGGGGCCGCAGGACGCAGTGACCGTGACATCATGGGCGTGAGCCTCCCTCCCGCCGGGACAGCCCCCCAGGGCCCCGTGCTCGGGGCGTCAAGCCATTTGCATGCGACAACCTGGATCCCGCTTCTACGAGTTTGCTTTAGGGAAACAGGCTTTTGACAACAGAAACGGCAACGCTTTCTGTAGCAACGTGGAGCGTGGCGCCCCGCCTCGCCCCATCGTCTTCACGCAGCCGTGAGCGCGCCACGAAGTCCACACCTGGAATTTACCGGGCGGGACCTGGCGACGCGACCGACGGGCGCTGTCTTCGCGATCAGGCGACTCTGGACGCTGCTCGGCGACACGTTCAAGAGAAAAGCGAGCGAACGGTTCTCAAGAGGTCACCCCGGCCGCCGTCCGCGGCTCAGAGTCTCGTCACGCGAAGGACACGCGGACGGGGACGGCGTGCGGGGACTCAGCGGCTCGCGTGCCATCTCGGCTCCGAGGCTGGGTTTCCGACGGGGCGTTCCATGAGCAGCGCTCTGGGCCAGGGGGTCCACGCAGAAACTCGGAGACACGCTCCTCTGGGAAGGAGATGTCCGTGAGCAGCGTGTGTCGTCGGAAAAAGATACAGATGCTTCAACGAAGCGACATCCCGAGTGTTCTACTGCCCGAGGCGTTTGGGTAAAATGTTTGCTTGACCATATCCTCAGTGACACGTCACTGTGACCCAGAGCAAGCGGCACGCACGAGTCCGTCTGACCCCGAGGCACCGGTGGTGTCTGGTTGTGAAAGTCACCTCAAATCGTCCCTGCCCTCGGTGGCCGATCGGCGAGCGGACAGCGGGCAGAGAAGGAGCCGTCCGGATTGGACACCCCTGTCCCCTCTGGGGTGAAGACCTAAATGACGACTCTTTTTACGGGCAGTAGACAACAGGCGTTCCCGTGTGTCTGTGGACCATTGAGAAACGCTCGCCCATGGAGTGTGCGGCTTTCAAAGCGCTGATCGGAGGTGCATGGCACGGAAAACCGGAGAAATCGTCTCATCCGTGCACGGCAACGTCGCGGGGAGAAACCGTGGCAAATATAACGAAAAAGAAACACCGGTAGGAGTCGAGTTAAGTAGCTCGCCGATCACGGGAAAGCGGGAAAAGGTTTAAAACGTCGTTTTTAAAAGCGAGACAGTGTCGCCTCGGGGGGTGGGGGGAAGAAGGATCGCATCCAGCTTGTGGACGGTGCCCGGACACGGAGCAGCGTGTGGACCCCGAAAAGGGAGGGTGTGTCGGACACGGGGTGAGTGTGTTCTGCCGTCGGACGCTGCGGCCCACACCCCGTTGTCTGCTGCCTTCTGCTCCTAGCGCAATTCTTCCTGCTTTGTTTACCTGTCGTCACCTGGACCTGTTTTAATGGCACCGATGCGTTGTGTCATAGAATGCCTTTCCCTGTGGCTTTGCGTGCTGTTTTCAAAGGATGCGATTGCGCTTAAACATTTTTCTGCTAAAATAATAATAATAATCATAATAATAATCATAATAATAATAGTCCAAAGCGATGATGCTTCCTCCGTGTGTCTTATTACGGGGGTCGTGTGTGACACCTGCCATGTCTTCCGTTTGGGGACATCACCTCGGATCCCTTGGCCGGGTGCTGTCCGTGGCGTCTGTTTCTCCACTAGAAAACTACGATGCTTTTTTTGTTTTTTCTCTCTCTTTTTTTTTTTAACCCATTTCTCGTTTAGAAAAATAAAAATAAAAAAAGATAAGTGTGGCTCGCAGCCAGCGTTCGTGTCACCGTACGTACACACGCTCCCCGAGGCGGACTCAGATCCGACCGGGGTTTCCAATGTGGAAATAAGAATATAAAGGGAGTTCTTGGCGTTGTTTCCAAGCCGATGTCCCGGAAACGCAAAAATACGTCGGATTCATCTTCGGCGGTCCGCTGTTCGAGAAGGATGTGCTCAAACGCGTTTAGCAGGAACTGGACATTCTCAGCGACGCAGAATTACTGTGTCTTATCCATGGAGTTCTCACTGCTGAAAACGCAATGCTGTATAGATGATATAGATATAGATATAGATATAGATATAGATATAGATATAGATATAGATATAGATATAGATATAGATATAGATATAGATGATGGATTGGATGGATGGATGGATAGATAGATAGATGGATGGATGGATGGATGGATGGATGGATGGATGGAAGGATAGATAGATAGATAGATAGATAGATAGATAGATAGATAGATAGATAGATAGACTGGAGCGAAATGAAGCTAATAACAAAGGTGAGACATTTCGCGGCAGCGTTGGGGGGGTGTGAGCTGGGGACCGTGATGTCGCAGTGAACACTTTGGCCAGAAACTCTCGTGGCAAAGGGGGCGATGGCTTGATTGAGAAGCGTCTTCGGCGATGCAGCATTCAACTCTGAAAACATACTGTTTGTCCTCGAAACCTTCGCCGCTGCGGTTAGCGACCGTGTGTATGTACAGTGCTTGTCCCCGGTCACCAGATCACGGTGCTTGTCTGATTGTCCCCTTTTCCTTCTGCGTTGGTGGCTCCGGAGGGAGCCCCCTGCTTTTTCTTCCGTATTTACTGCTTTTTCCGATAACGATATCGGCGTTGACCTGTGAATACTCACTGTCCTCGTGGGGTCTGCCGTTTCTTGTCTCGCTCAGATTCTTCCCGCTTTGGCGACGGGGACCCCCTCGTGATGGCGTCCCCGTATCCTGGACATGCTCCCAGCATTTTCTTTTTTCCAGCCCTTTCTCAGCTTTCTGTGTTCGCGAGATATTCTAGGCGATGATGAAGTATACTCTGAGCGACATCAGCCGATCAGTCGGTGGAGGAGAGGCCGTTTGTGTGGATAATGGGCAGTTTGTCATCTGAGCGGTGCAGGTGGCCACCAGGGTGGCTTTGAACGCAGAAGGAGTGTCTCCGCAGGGCCGTCCTCTCTCGGGTGTTTGACGAGGTCGTGGAGGTGAACCCGCTGGACTCCGCCGACGACGTCCGCCTCGCCGTCCTCGAGAGGCCCGAGCTGGGCGTCACGCTCACCAAACTGCACTGCTGGACGCTCACGCAGTACAGCAAGTGTGTCTTCCTCGACGCGGACACGCTGGTGAGTACGCTGGGCTGGGCGGGGCTGGGCGGGGAGGGGTGTGTGTGTGTGGGGACGACGCGGGGCTCCGGGCGGTGGGCAGCCCTGCAGAGGCCGAGCGAGACCCTCCCGCAGTGGGCGGCTGGCCGTGCTGGTGGCTCGTGCGTGTGTCCCCTATGTCAACACTCAGCCCGTGGACATCAAGGGGGAGCTTGCCAGGAGCCTGGCCCTACATACACCCCGCTGGTCGAAGCCACATCCCTCCCCCAGGGGGCGCTGGTGATCCCCCGATCACACCTGCACAGCGCAGAATCCTTACCTGCAAGAAAAGGCATCTTCCCTCGACGCCAGGTGTCATCTTGCGGTCCTCGCCGGAGGCCCCAGCCGGCTCCCGAGGCTCGGGCACCCCGCTTGGCATGGCGGGGGGAGCGGCCTGAAGCATAGGGGAGCGTGCTCCAACACAGCCACCGGCTGGCGAGGCGGGGTGCCGGCCGCAGGCGGCGAGTTTCAGGGGTGCTGCGAGGTCGGGGGTGGCCGGTGACGCGCCGCACAGCAGCCTTGCTCGCTGTGGACTCTCCCTCGCGTCCCCTCGTGTGCCCCCCCCCCAGGGATGGGGACGCCCCCGAGCTCGCTCAGGGGGACGTGAGGGGGGCGGGCTCCAGGTCGTGCAGGAGGAGGGCTCTGGAAGGAACCCTGGGCGTCCCAGAGCTGCGCCCCCAGGGTCCCCCACTCTCCCCCGCCCCCCAGGTGCTGAGCAACGTGGACGAGCTGTTCGAGCGCGCGGAGCTGTCGGCCGCGCCGGACCCCGGCTGGCCCGACTGCTTCAACAGCGGGGTGCTGGTGCTGCGGCCGTCCCTGCGGACGCACGGCCTGCTGCTGCGGCGCGCGCGCGAGCACGGCAGCTTCGACGGTGCGTGCCCCGAGCCCCCGAGTCCGCGAGTGTCCCCGTGTCACGGTGTTCCTGTGCCCCCGAGTCCCCGAGCCCCCGTGCCCCCATGATCCTGTGCCCCTGTGTCCCTGTGCCCTCGTGTCCCTGTGTCCCCTGTGTCCCCTTGCCAAGGTGGGGGGCAGGGTGACGGAAAGACATGAACGACCCGGTGAGCAGACGTCTCACGAGAGAGCCACCGAAAACCTCTTCTGTGGCCAGAAGGGACGGCTCCCCGATTCTGCTCTCGGCAAATCTCCTCTAAAAAGCCACGCGATGCGTTTTACGCTCGGCAGCCACGTGGTGTCCGCTGCAGTCCTTCCACCCGCAGCTGTAGCGTGGACGTCATAGCCGGGGACGGGCTATGGGCCAGTGCGCGCGTGGCCGTGTGGCAGGACGGGTTTGTGTGCGGAGGCAGACGCAGACGCCGCCGGCCGGCCCCGCATGTCGAATCAAGGGGGGTGTTAAAGCGAGGCGAGCAGAAGGCAGATCTCCCCACGCAACGAGCGTTGATAGCTAGCATTTTTGGAACGGCAAAGAAAATACGAGATGAGTGCAGAATGAGTGCTCGGGAAGGATGAGGAGGTACCAAAGCTGGTCGAAAAGGGGGAACAGAGAATTAGTGGGGGACGATATCTGATTCCATCATCGATCGTGTGGATCGCTGGAGGGGGATATTTGGGGACGACGACGCCCTCTTTGAGTGAACGGCCTTCATCAATGGCGTGCACGAACGATAGCAGCTGTGCTCGTTACTGCTATGACCGGACGTGCTGTAGATACATCGTCGTTCGTGGTGTCGCCGTAGATGGTGGTTTAGAACCGGCGATTGATAAAGATCGGCGGGATTTGATAACGATGGAAGTAACCAGCGAGGGCCAGGCGAGGCGAGGCCCAGATTCGGGCGGGCGGGGAGAGGTGGCCGGGCGTCAGGAGGGTCGTCGGACGTGCTGGCTCGTGGTCCCGGCTTTCCACGAACCTTGCCGGCGTCCGGGGCCTCGCCCGGTCCAGCGCTCACGTGTGTGTGTGTGTGTGTGTGTGTGTGTCCCTTCCGTCCCCAGGGGCCGACCAGGGCTTGCTAAACAGCTTCTTCAGCAGCTGGCCCACGGCCGACATCCGCCAGCACCTGCCCTTCACCTACAACATGAGCAGCAGCGCGGCCTACACCTACGGCCCGGCCTTCAAGCGGTGAGTCCGAGGTGGCCTGATCCTGCCCCCCACCCCGCCCCCAAATCCTTCTGGGGCTGCCACCCAGCAGCGAGATCGTCCACCGCAGTCTGTGCCCGTGTCGGGCACATCCAAGGGGGGGAAAAATAGGGTGAGTCATTCCCATGTTTGCATCATAGCACTCGAGGCGGCCAGGGGTACGGGCAGTGGTCCCCAAAGCGCGGCCCGGGGAACCCCTGGGAGTGTCTGGGAGTCAAAATGACTCTAATATTTTTTTTCTAATTCTAATATTTTTTCCCTCTTCTCATTCTCTGTTTTTTTTTATAAGCATAGAGAGGTTTTTGATTTTTTTCATAAGCATACAAAGGTTTTTTTATTTTTTTCATAAGCATATAGAGGTTTTTGGATTTTTTAAATAAGCATAGAGAGGTTTTTGGATTTTTTTTAATAAGCATAGAGAGGTTTTTAATTTTTTTTCATAAGCATATAAAGGTTTTTGGATTTTTTAATAAGCATACAGAGCGTTTTTTTTTTTTTTTTCCCAGAGGGGTTTTTCAGCAACTGTACATAGGACGTGACAAAGTCATACTCTGAACGCAGGCCCAGATACCACGAGCCAGCCGTCTGCTCTTAGGACGGGCAGAGTCATTATTATTATATATATTTTTTACAGTTCTTTGAAAATCGAGTTATCCCTCCACACCCCGGCTACCGATAACGAATAACGATGACGAAGGCTGTGGCAGCACGTTCGCAAATCAGTGCTGGCAGCTCCCGATTTCTCCGTCTGCATTTGCGGTGCGGTGAACGTGTGTCCACGCTCGGTCCTCGGCGGTTCTGAGAGTGCCGAGAGCAGAACATTTGAGGTCTGCTCTAGGTGGCCTTGTCGCAAATGACCACGGAGACTCCGGGAAGGGTATAGAATCTGAAGCGAGCGTCTTTAACGACAGCGGTTTAAAGGCGCAGAAATTGGTTTTTGAGGAAGTAAGACCAGCACATTTCCTTTCGCATGTAAAGCATTCGTGAAACACAGATGGACAGCGCGAACGTGCTGTTAGAATTTCACGGGACGGGGATCACAGGAGCTAAAAAAAAATATATCCAGAAACGTTTTGGGTGACGAACGTGGAGATGATAGGGAAAATTTTTTTTTTTTGAAGGTTGAGAGCGGAAAGTTCGCAATCTTGTATAAAAGAAGCGAATTTCGTGGCTCGCGGCTTTCGTTATCTAGGTATGAGAGGTAGCATTGTTATGTTTTGGTCCCTTTTCTGGAGGAGGTGATGATTTGGCCTCCGTGTGTGTATAAGGCTCCCGACTTCTTATTTTTCCCGTTTGGAGAGTGATCCCAGCGGGGTCACCGTGATGCTCCCCGGTATCCAGACGTGATTGTTTATTTATTTTTAAAGCACGTGTGCGCGGAATAAAACCGTCGGGCAAAGAGGTAGGGATCGCACGAGCGTCACCAGCACGGGAGGCGTGCGTGCACCTGTCCCTCTCTGTGACACGCGCCTTGTCGCGGTGGCCAGGCGCTCTCCGCGCGTGTCCCCCACCCCGTCGGGAGCAGAAAGCGGAGTCCCCCTGTCCCTGTCGTCCCCAGGTTCGGCGCCGGCGTGAAGGTGGTCCACTTCCTGGGCCCCACGAAACCCTGGAGCTACAAGTACAACCCGCAGACGGGCTCGGTGGTGCAGGAGGAGGGCCGCGGGCCGCTGTCGCCGCACGAGGCGGCCTTCCTGAGCCAGTGGTGGGCCGTGTACCACCGCAGCATCCTGCCGCTGCTCGGCGACCGCCCCCCGGGCCGGCGCTCGCGCTCGGTGAGGGGGACCCCGCGCGGGGGAGTCCCGGGGGGCGGGGAGCAGAGTCCTTCCCACGGGGACGCGGGGGCGCGGGCGGAGCGCGGACCCCGCAGAGGCGCGCGCGTGCGTCTGGCCCCATAGGGCGTCTGCCCAGCAGACGGCGACGGGAAATGAAAACGAGAAAAGAAAGGAAAAGTGGAGAAACGTGGATAAACTCTCCTTTATTCTCTTTAAAAGACGCCGCCATTCTCTCGTTGCTGTTTCATGCAGCAGGATGCTGGAGAGACAGGCGGCTGTTTTTTGTGTGTGTTTTTTTTTGTTTTGTGTTTTTTTGTTTTGTGTGTTTTTTTTTGTTTTCTGTTTTTTGTGTTTTTTTTTGTGTTTTTTTTTTGTTTTCTTTTTTGTTTTTTTGTTTGTTTTCTGTTTTTTTTCTGGTTTTTGTTTCTTTGTTTTTGTTTTTTTTGGTGTGGTTTTTTTTGTTTTTTGTTTTTTGTTTGTTTTTTCTGTTTTTTGTTTGTTTTCTTTTTTTCTGTTTTTTTTTTGTTTCTTTGTTTTTGTTTTTTTGGTGTGTTTTTTTGTGTTTTGTGTTTTTCATTTTTTGTTTTTTTGTTTTTTTGTGTTTCTTTTGTTTTCTGTTTTTCGTTTTTTTTGTTTTTTGTTTGTTTTTTCTGTTTTTTGTTTGTTTTCTGTTTTTTTTCTGATTTTTGTTTCTTTGTTTTTGTTTTTTTGGTGTGTTTTTTGTGTTTTTTGTTTTTGTTTTTTGTTTTTTTGGTTCTTTGCTTTTTGTTTTTTTTTCTGTTTTTTGTTTGTTTTCTGTTTTTTTTTTCCTGTTTTTATTTGTTTGTTTTTTCTTAAAATAGTGACTGTTTAACGAGCAGAAACGGTGCTGCCGAGAGGCAGAGGGCGCACACATAAATAATGCAAAAATGTTCAATTATTTAAATTAGCCGCTCTCATCAGGCAAAGAGACACTTGTAGCTAGATGCTGACAGTGACCAATTGCTCTGTCATCAGAGGGATGCTCTCCACTTGACACCGCCCGTCGACACTCCCGCTGGCGGGAGCTGTAGAGGGCTTTGAAAAATTCTCAATGGACACCGACTCGGCTTTTTTGAGAAACAGAACCATTAGCGTACCCTACGAAGTGTCTGCCCTCGACGTAACATGCACACATTTGCCTCGCAAAAGACCTTCTGAAATTGGGTCTCAGGGCACTGTTTCCTGATCTTTTTTTATTTTATTTTATTTATTATTTTATTTTATTTTATTTTATTTTATTTATTTTATTATTTTACTATTTTGTTTTATTATTTTATTTATTTTATTTTATTATTTTACTATTTTATTATTTTATTTTATTTTATTATTTTATTTTATTTTATTTTATTATTTTACTATTTTATTTTATTATTTTATTTTATTTATTTTATTTTATTATTTTACTATTTTATTTTATTATTTTATTTATTTTGTTTTATTTTATTTTATTTTATTTTATTTATTTTATTTTATTTTAAACTATCAGAGTTACAGATATCAGGACACGTGTAGCTTGCAAAATCAAAAAGACGCCGTATTTCCCTGTTGTCTGGCTTCGGTCGGATGGCCCTGGGGGTGGCTTTTCTGGGAGGACGACACGTGTCTCTGACCCCCTGACACGTGTGAACGGGCGGGACCGGTGTTGACGTCGCCGACTTTGCCTCTGTGTTCGGCCAGGCGGTTCGCAGGCGTCGGGTCGTAGATGGAACAAAGAGTCACAGTCGGTAGCTCAGAGAAATGACACCTGCAAACGGGGACCAGGGCTCCTTGTCCCTAGAGTGGCAGCAGCTGCCTCAAGGAGTAGCTGTCACCCCGTCTGTGTCGTCACAGGTGGCTTTGTGAGTTCTCCTGCTGCCAGGAGCTCGGCAGCCCTGGAGGCGTGCTACCTTTTCACCCAGGGGCGGGGACCTCTCACGCTGGTCCTCAGAGGCCCCGGCTCCGTGCCTGGCCTGCTCAGCACATTTATAGATAACCTATAGGTTTTTGGGGACCGTGTCGCCAATCCGTGTGGCATTGCTTCGCTGACCTCATGTTTGGAGAACAGGGATGGCAGGCTCGGGGAGCGCTGGCCACACGCAGGATGGGCTGAGTCCTGGGGACAGCCGGAGGGGTGCACAGGTGTACAGAGCACTCACTGAGCGTGTCCCCCTTTCCGTCCAGGCGTACCTCAGTGGTGTTGAGGAGCCGTGTGCAAATCCAGCAGCCAGAGCCAAGGGGCCGTGTGCAAATTCGGCACCCGCTGTCGGGGAGCCGTGTGCAAAACCAGCGGCCGGGCCTAGCCAGGCTCCACTCGCTGTGGACCCTTCGGAGCTGCCCGTGGCCGGGGACGGGGACGGGAGCCCAGCCTCGCACGAGAGAGGCCACGGGGAAGAGGTAAGTACCCATGATGGGGAGTCCATCCTGTGTTTACTTACCTGCAGGGGCCTTGTCCTGGGGTTGCACCCCCAGAACCCACGTGGGTCACACGTGTTACAAATCGCATGCTTTGGACACGTTAGGGACCGTGTGATGGGACATGGCCCTGGCTTCTCCAGGCGGCATGTACACGGGGAACACAGCTCTGCCCACGCCTGGCCCTGAGCCCGGGGCCACGCACGACAGCGTCTCCCCTCCCGAGCAGGCTGCGAAGCCACCCCGTCTGCGACCACGTGTCGCAGGAGACTCTGACGCCCGCTGAGAACGGGTGGCCAGTTGGATCGACTTATGGGGGGTGCCCAGAACCTTCTGTGCCCCCCCAAACCCGGCTTTCAGGGAGCTGTCCCCGGAACCCCAGGCTGGGGACGTCACTCGAGGTCGCCCCATCTGCTCAGCAGATGTGGCTGCTCAGAGAACAGAACGGACGTCACGACATTTGCCAAAGACAAACGGAAAAACCGTGAAACACTCACGTTGTCCTTCCACGCCGAGTTCCGGGCGAACGTCCTGGACACTGCTCGCCGTTCAGAGGTCCCTCATTCTCTGTCTGCACAACGAGAGGCATGGTGCCCTGTCCACGTCTCCCTGGGATTGTCGTGAGCCCGGCGTGCGGGGAGCAGGGAGCGGGTCGGAGGCAGCTCACAGCTCCTGCCTGTGTGACGGTTGTTGTCCCCTGTGGATCGTGAGCCACCGGCGGTGTTTAGGTCCCAGTCAGCGCGTTGGGCGGGGGGACAGACTGCTCGGCGGTGTCACATGGAAGGAACTACGTCCGGGCAGCTTCGTGCACCCATCGATGTTGAATCGTGATTTCACGGCGACCTGGACAAGGTGCAGATAACCGTCGGTGTCGCAGGCGAGGCCGGGGGCGCAGACGGGAAGCTTCTCCGAGCTCTCTGTCCCTCCGAGGGACAGCGTGATGGACGGACAGTGTGCTGTGCCCGCGGGGGGCGAACGTGGGTCACACACGGGCCGTGCTCACGCCACGAACGTGGAGAATGTGCCCGTCGTTCTCTTGTGCTGAGGACGCAGCTGCTCTCGGCTCTGCCACTCGGGGCCACAAGACGCCGCTCAGAGCCACCCGCAGCTGACAGCTCGGGGGTGGTCAGCGTGGGGGAGGGGCTGGAGTGAAAGGCAAGGCACCCAAAGAAGTGGGTGCAGAGTGGCCCTGAGCAGCCCGGGGGTCCTGTCTGCCGCCCCCTCGGGGTGTGACAGACAGAGAATGTCAACAAGAAAAGATATCTCTGAGCATCGGTGTCACCATCTGGCCCATCGCTTAGTCCCGCTTCCCCCGAGTCCGTCTTCCCACCCGGCCGCAGTGGGTCGGGCTGATCGACTGAAAAAAACAAACAAACAAACAAACAAACAAACGAACAAACAAACAAACAGCTCTTGCTGGGTGTTTTGCCAGGAGCCCCGCCTGGAGGTCGCTGTAGCAGCGCTGCTGCCACCTGCTGGCCGGTTCCGGAACCCTCGAGTCTGGCTTAGTATTATTATTATTATTTTAATTTTGGGGGTGCTGCAACCCAGCGCGCAAACCGAAAGTGAGACCTCGCGTTGTTCTTTCAGTGTAGAGGGCGCTTCCTGGGTGTGGGGTCGCGGCACCCCGAGATGTAGACCCGGGGTCCTCGGCCGTAGGGTGTATTTATTCTGCATACGTATGAGACAAAACGTACGTTTTGCGTAAAGTTTTATGTATTTATTTGAAATATATACTTAGATATCACATATGGGATATATGGTATGTTATATATGATATATTTATTTTATGTTTATTTTACTTATAAAGTAAATCTAAAATAAATTTTACGTATACATTAGTTTACATTCTATGTATACGTAAATTAAATATAATATAAATTTATGTATGTTTTACATAAAGTTTTATATATTTATTTAAAATATATACTTAGATATCATATATGTGATATGTGATATGTTATATATGATATATTTATTTTATATTTATTTTACATGTAAATTAATCTAAAATAAATTTTACGTATACATTAGTTTACATTCTATGTATATGTAAATTAAATATAATATAAATTTATGTATATGTTTTACATAAAGTTTTATATATTTATTTGAAATATATGCTTATATACCATATATGGGATATATGGTATATACGATATATTTATTTTATATTTATTTTACATGTAAATTAATCTAAAATAAATTTTACATATACATAAGTTTACATTCTATGTATACGTAAATTAAATATAATATAAATTTATGTATATGTTTTACATAAAGTTTTATATATTTATTTGAAATATATACTTAGATATCACATATGGGATATATGGTATGTTATATACGATATATTTATTTTATATTTTACATATAAAGTAAATCTAAAATAAATTTTACGTATACATAAGTTTACATTCTATATATACGTAAATTAACTATAATATAAATTTATGTATATGTAAAATTTATTTTGCATATAAATATATACGATTTTCCATATATATATATATATATATATTTTTTTTTCCCTCTCTTTTTTGGAGCGATTCGGTCTTTTTACTTGTCGTGTGCTACGAGCTAAAAATGAGACAAGGTGGCCTCACCAGCCCGCGAACCCCTTTTGGGCTCTGGAGCAGGTGTCTTCATTTACACACTCAGCAGCCACCACCTCGGGGGACAAGTGACTTGTGGCCAGAGCTTAGTGTGTCAGCAAGGACGTGCCCCCCCCCGCTCTGTTTCCTGGGGCGGGCACGGTGTGGGTCGTGGGTCACAGCCTCCTCCCTGCGTCCTGCGTCTCTGCCCCCCGGCCCCTTTTCACCTCCCCCCTTCCAGACGAGTCCGTTTGCCTTAACTCCCGTCTCCAGCCTTCACCCTCTCTCTCTCCTCCGAGCCATGAATCGTCCGTCTGTCTTGTCCCCAGCTGGAGCCCTTCCTTCCCAGGTGGCCCCCACGTCAGCTAGTTCCAGGGCAGTGGGGGGCAGGAGGGAATGAATCAGTGAAACCATTACAATCGTCGGATACACGAGTGCTGGTTTGTCACAGTCGCATTTCCTCTCGTGCCGGCAGCGACGATGCGGCAGGCTGCATTGGCCCCACGCGCTCACGAAGTTCCGTCTCCCAACGCTGCTCGGAAAGTGGGGCGTCCTCGTTGGTCCCCGGGAAGCACCGTTGTTAGATACGCCCCGCGGGTCTCGTGTGGAAACGTTTGTCGGGGGGGGGGATGTTCTCCTCCTGCCCAAGTGACATCCGGGAGGTCCTGACGTCTCCATGGAGACCGGCGGTGACGTGGTACCCTAGGTTGACCATATCTTAGCAAAGATGTAACCCGAGTTACGTCCTTTCCAAGGAAGGCTTGGAATTCCTTCACGGGGTCTCTGCTGAGAGAAACGGAGGTGACAGATTTGACATGTCTCCAAATCCTATGTGACGACTCTTTTTTTTTTTTGTGAGCACCTACTGTGTGCCGGGCTGAGGGCTCCATTCCATCCCAGCGAATGTCCGTGCTGCGTCGTATTCCAGAAAGTGAGTCTCAGAGGGAGGAAGGAAGTCACCCAGCTCCTCTGTTTGTGGGTGTCAGGATTCACAGCAGTGGGACCGTCCCCCTACCCTGCCGTGATCCAGGAAGGAAATGGTCTACCTTCTGTGGGGTGCGTGGTATGAGGCACGAGGGGACACCCCTCTCGTTCTTTACAAAGAGTCCGTGTTGTTTCTGTGATTGGAGCGTCGTGGATGAATTAATTAATGGTGTCGCTTGTGCTGAGCTCCAGAGGGCCGGGGACTGTGTCAGAGAGACGTGAGTTCAAATCCACCCCCCTGTGTCTCGCTAATGACCTGTGTGGCATTTGTGACGCGTATGGCCGCCTGAAAAATGGAACGTTTTTCACCGGGAAGAGCAGGAGTCCAGCGAGGACAAAAAGGGATCCATCCGTGAGGTGCTTCTGAGTGTCGCGCGGGGACCAGGGGGCGACGCAGCATGGTGAGCCGTGACCCCACGGCTGCACCTGTTGCATCCCTGTCCCCTGTGGCCGCGTGCCCTCACGGCGAGCGAGAGCTGCGTTCTGCGTCTGGATGTCACGCACGGGGCTGATCTCTGGAAGAACGCGCACACTCGCTCGCGTTTTCACGGGCACTTTCGAGTGTAGGAACTAGAAAAACATTAAAATGAAATTTAAAAAAAGGATGTCATCTCCCTTAATTAAAAAAAATAATTTGTTTTCACTGCAGCTCTGCAGCTGTGATTAATAGAAGCCTCCGAGAATCTTGAATTTCATTTCATTTCGCCCGTAGCATCCCCTTGATGTAGGAAACGGGGCGCGAGGCCAGGGGTGGTGGCTCACGACACCCGCTGCAGCGTCACCCGCCAAAATCTCATCTTATTTCGCGCCCCCCCCCCGTAAGGCCCCTGTTGTCCGAAGCGCCCCTCGCACTAACGGGGGGCGTGGTTGTGTTTCCAGAAGCCGGCGGATACGACGGAAGGTGGCCCGTCGCGCGAGTCCGTGGAGCTAAGCCGGGAGCCCCCCGAGGAGGTGACCGGGGACGCCAGCCCGCAGGACGCTCTGGAGGTGGGCGCCGTCCGCTGTCCGCTGTCCCCAGGGGCCGGCCGCGGGCACACGCCGGGCCTGCGACCTCGTGCAGAGGCGGCCCAGCCTTCTGTCCGTCCGTCTGTCTGTCGTCTCTGGCGTTTCCCTGGGGGCTTGCTGTCCTCTCTCTCTCTGCCTCCCACAGAATCGCGTCCTTTTCGTCGTTAAAAACATTTCTGCAGAAATCCGCGGGGGAGGAGGGCTGTGGCCTCCTTTCGTCCTGCACAGCGACGGGGACACCGACACGCAGCGGTGCGCGGTGCGCGGTGCGCGCCAACGCGGCGTGTGAGAGCCGCAGACTGCGGGTGCGGGCACCGCGCCCCGCTTCTCCCCCGGGGAGGAGGCGGCAGCTGCTTTGTTCCCGAGGCGGCCGTGTCCGTCGTGCGGGTATTTGCTCCGAGCCTGCGCGCCCCGTCCGTGCATCTCACCGGAGCGAGTGTTTATTTTTTGTTTTATTTTGTTTTTTCTGTTTTTTGTTTTCTGTTTTTGTTTTTTTTTGTTTTTGTATTTTTTGTATTTTTTGTTTTTTGTCTTATTTTTGTTTCCTGTTTTTATTTTGTTTCTGTTTTTCATTTTTGTTTTGTTGTTTTCTTGTTTTTTGTTTCATTTTTTTGTTTTTTTGTTTTTGTTTTCTGTTTTGTTTTTATTTGTTTCTTTGTTTTTTTTGTTTCTTGTTTTTGTTTTTTTGTTTCTTTTTTGTTTTGTTTTTTGTTTTTGTTTTCTTTGTTTTTTTTGTTTTTGTTTTTGTTTTTTTGTTTGTTTTTTGCTTTTTGTTTTTTGTTTTATTTTTCTTTTTGTTTTCTGTTTTTATTTTCTGTTTTTGTTTTTCATTTTTGTTTTTATTCTTTTTTTTGATTTTGGTTCATTTTTGTTTTTGTTTGTTTTTTGTGTTTTTGTTTTTGTTTTTTTTTTTCATTTTTTGTTTTTGCTTTTGTTTTGTTTTCGTTTTCTGTTTTTTTGTTTTCTGTTTTTGTTTTTTGTTTTGTTTTTATTTTTGTTTTCTGATTTTGTTTTTTGTTTTTTGTTTTTTTGTTTTGTGTTTGTTTTTGTGTTTTTTTTGTTTTTTGTTTTATTTTTGTTTTTGTTTTTGTTTTTGTTTTCTGTTTTTTATTTTCTGTTTTTGTTTTTCATTTTTGTTTTTGTTCTTTTTTGTTTTTTGGTTCATTTTTATTTTTGTTTTTGCTTTTTGTGTTTTTGTGTTTTTGTTTTTTGTTTTTTGTTTTTGTTTTTGTTTTTGTTTGTTTTTTGTTTTTTTCTGATGATGATCTTAACACCTTCGCTCTCTGAGTCCAGCTCTGCGGCTGCACATTGGGCGTGTGATGAGAGGCAGTGCTGCACGTCCGTCCTCGTGCGAGTTTAGTGTCTGGGGGGCTTCAGAGCCACAGGCATTTACTTCTCGCAGTTGTGGAGGCCGCACGGCCGGGATGGAGGGAGCCCCGGATTTGAGGTGTGGCGAGGAGGGCCCCTTCCTGGAGCAGAGGGGGTGTCCTCTCACTGGGCCTCACTTGGAGGAGGACATGAGGGGACTTCGTGCGGTGTCTTCTCCCTCAGTGTGTCTTCTCTGGGTTTACTTTGCAGCCCCCAACCCTGGGAGGGCTGTTCCCCGCGTGATCGACCGTAGCCCCAGGCCCAGGCTCCTCCCCACAGCACGGGGCTAGGCCGCGTCTCAGCCCGCAGATCTGGGGTCGGGGCAAAAAACACGCGCTCCATCGCGACGTCTGTGGGAGGAAGGGCCAGCAGCGGACGCATGCTGCACGCGGCCAGCCCAGCGCCGACCCCGGGGGTGACGCGAACATCCTCATTCGCGCTGCCTCGGGGTGGGGACGGCCGGCTGCGGCCCGGGGAGCCTCCTCCTGGAGCTGCCGGGGACCGGGTTTCTGCTGGACCCTCGCCCGTCGGCGTGCCCGGGGCGCTCTGGCCCCGTCCCCACCGTCAGCCCTAGGGGAAAAGTGAGCACACACACAGTTACATTTTACTGCAGTTCCACAACCAGGCCAGCCGCACCTTCGTGCCAGAATGTCACACTGAATGCGAAAGACTAACGACACTGTGCTCGTCTGTTTTCTTTCTTTCTCTTAAACCGACACTTGCCTTTCGTCCCAGGGTGCCCAGTCCGCCCGGCCGGGGTCCTGGGCCGTCTCTGAAGCCGCCCCCCCCCACCCGCTTGTCTCCCCCAGGTGGACCTGGCCGTGTCCCTTTCCGAGATCTCCATCGCAGGGAAGCAGGTGGAGCCGAGCCCCGAGGAGCAGCGGAGGAAGTGGGAGGAGGGCCACATCGACTACCTGGGCAAGGACGCCTTCGCCCGCATCCAGGAGAAGCTAGACCGCTTCCTGCAGTGACCGGGCCGGCCCCCGGGGCCTGTCACCAGCAGACGGTGTGCCATCACGTGCCTCTATTTATGGTTATTTATGGCTCGCCCGCGCGGGCGCCTCGCAGCTGTCACGCGGACCGTGAAGTCCCCTGCTCCCACGGGTCGCCCCGACAGGGGAGGAGGCGGGCGGGGCTGCCGGTGGCTCGAGGTTTGGCTCGAGGCCGCCCACAGCAGTGCCTGGGACAGCGGCTCCCGCGGTGTGTGTCCTCTGTGGGGTGGACACAACTCTTCCTGTCCCCAAGCTCGCGACACTGCTGCGTGTACTCAGGACCCGCACCTCCTGTCACCGTAAGTGCTCACGCAGCGTCACCGAGACTGTCCCTTAGACGTGGCTTTGTGCGTCTCAGACATGCCATGTCTCCTGCCAAGTCCCAGCCGATGCCTGGCTGCCGCTGACAGACAGCTGGCCCAGGAGACGCCGGGAAAGGCGGAGGAAGTTTCTAGCTGGCTCGGGCATGGCAGCCTCCTCTGAACGGGTGGACCTGCTGGTTCGCAAGGAGTGAGGGTTTAATTCGAGCGATTTCCGGTGACATATCAATCGTGTATGATGACTCTCTGTGCTTGGAGGGCAAAGCATGGATGCATGGACAGATGGATGGATGGGTGGATGATGAATGGATGGATGGATGGATGAATTGATGATGGGTGGATGGATGATGGATGGATGGATGGACAGAGGGAAGGATGGACAGATGAATGGATGGATGGATGGATGATGGATGGATGGGTGGATGGATGGACAGATGGATAGATGGATGGCTGGATGGACAGATGAATGGATGGATGGATGAATGCATAGATGGATGGATGGATGGATTAATGATGGATGGACGGATGGATGAATGAATGGATGGATTAATGATGGATGGATGGATTAATGATGGATGGATGGATGGATGGATGGATGAATGATGAATGAATGGATGGACGGACAGATGGATGGATGGCTAGATGGCTGGATTAATGGTGGATGGATGGATGGAGGGAAGGATGGACAGATGGATGGATGCATGCATGCATGCATGGGTGGATGGATAGATGGATGGATGGATGATGGATGGACAGCTGGATGGACAGACAGACGGATGCAGACATCTAACATGCTCTTCCCAGAGGAAGCTGAGCCCGCTCAGCTGCTCACAGCTGCGTCTCACTACCTCACATCCCGAGAGCGGGCTGAGCCGCAGTGCTGGCCACGCCAGGCCACCTGCGCCCGTTCGGACGACTTCTGCGTCTCGTGGGACTGGACCCTTTGACCCATGAGAAAGCCTTGTCCTCAGTGATCTGCTCGCTCTCCGATCTCGTGCTGGGACAGCCCACAGGGTTTCTCCTCTGTGGCCGCCACAGTCATCATTAAAAGCAGACAGCGCTGTGCTAGAAATCAGGAAATGTGGATTTATTATTATTATTTTGTTAACGTTTGAATGGTTTATTCATCACGCATGTACCATTGAAAGCTGAGGGCTAATTAGATGGAGGTTCGGGACAAGGTGGGAGGTGCTGTGGGAACTCAGGGTGGGGCGGGGGCGGCCACACTCCCATCCCCTGGGGCAGCTGAGCTGGGCTGGGAGAGGCTGGCTGAATGGGTGGCATTGCCGAGGTGTCAGCCTGAGCTGTGCATCCATGCATCAATCCATCAATCCATCCACCCACCCATCCACCCATCCACCCATTCGTCCATCCATCCATCCATCCAGCGATCCATCCATCCATCTACCCATCTGTCCATCCATCCACCTGTCCGTTCATCCATCCATCCATCCATCCATCCATCCATCCATCCATCCATCCATCCATCCATCCATCCACCCACCCACCCATCCATTCATTCACCCATCTGTCTGTCTACCCACCCACCCACCCATCCATCCATCCATCCACGCACCCACCCACCCATCCACCATCTGTCCCTACCCCATCAGCCCCTCACCTGAGTTGGGCCAGATTGCCATCCATTCCATCCATTCCAATGCCTGTCACCTTTCACCCCAGGCAGTCGTGCACTCAGGTGCTCTGGGGGTGCGGGTAAAGAAGTCCAGCCACCGTGCGGAGGGGTCCCCAGCTCCCGCTGCTCGTACCCGATGACTTGGTTGAGCGGGCTCAGTGCTGCAGAGACGGTTTGGAAGAAGATGGGAGTATAGAAATGAGTATCTTACACGGATAAAGGAGAGGAGGATGGACAAAGCTCGCCACCCGACCCCCATCTCCATGCCTTTCATCAAGTTCCTCAACAATGCCGGCTTTGTAACTAAATACCCGTTCATCTCAGGTCAGCAGAGACGAGCTACAGCCAACTCCCCGACTCAGCCGGAAGCCACCTCCTCTGTGTTCTCAGCTACTTCCTCTCAAGTATCGTTTTTGTATCTTCTTAAGTATCTTTCTCTAGTCCCTAGAGCAAGGAGTCTGGGGGTCGGTGAGGCGTGTGCTCCAAGCCCCCGACGCCCTGCCGGTGACGCCCTGCTCCACCGTGTAAGGCGGCGGGACGTGTGATGCTCGTGTCACCGCCATCGAGCAGCCGGGGTGTCATTCCCGTCAAAGGTGTGGGGTCCGTGTGCTGGCGGCTGAGACCCGCCAGGGGTTGCTCGGGCAAAACGGAGGCTGGGTGCTGAGCGCGTGGGGTCGCGTATCTGTGAACAGATCACGCAAGTGACGGTGGGTGAAGCAGACGAGCCCAGGGCCAGCCTCGGGCATAGGCGGTGGCCACCAGCAGCCCAGACCGGAATCGGGAGGCACACGGGGTGAGCCTGGCCGGGGCGGCCCTGGGCTGCCCTCGGCGGGGGAAGGGACGACGTCTTGATCGACTGTCCTCCCTTGTGCCTTGCGCGGACGGGAGACCCAGAATGGTGGGTGCCAGTAGCCAAAGCACAGGACGAGGCCACAGGGCGAGGAGGAGCAAAGCCCATTTGGCCAGAGGACACACAGCACTGGAGAAACGCCCCCACGTGCCTGGCATGCACCAGCTCCGTGCAGGCCGAGCGGGGGGACGGGGCGGTGACCGGTGACACGTGAGGGCACCGCCTGGCACGCGTCCCCTGGGCTTCTGCCCGACACCCCAGAGTGTCCGCGGCCCGTCTCCCATCATCCCATCACCGACATGTGAGGGTTCTGCCCTGCACCTTCTCACCCGTCGTCACTGTCTGTCTGTCTCCTACGCTCGCCGTCCCCCCTGGGGAGCGGCACCTCGTGGTTCGGACGGGCAGCCCTTGCCCTGGTGGCTCACCAGGGTACCAAGGACCCTCACGCCTACTCCCGGCCATTCCTCCCTCGTCCGGTAAAATGTCTATTCCCGACTTCCGCCGGCGTATCAGATCATTCGTCTCATTAGGCGCCTGTATTCTTTTGAAAATAAAATATATAAATATTTTATTTTTTTTGAAAATAAAATATATATATAAAATGAAATCTATTTTTAAAATAAAAATAGGATTTAGACAAGCGTGTGGCTTCTCTTTTCAGTGTCTTCACTGTGCTGTTTGGAGCACAGATGCTTCGATAGTCACGATCGCTCATTGATCAAACTTTATTTTTGGTAATAGATCAGTCTTATGGTGTCTTATCTAAAAAAAAAAGAAAAAGAAACCCTTCGTAAGCCAATACGATAGGTTTCTTAGGGAAGTTTTGTGGATTGTACTGTGATGTTGTGGCGTCTGGTGAATTGTGGGTCCATTGCTGTGCCCGGGGTGAGACACGGCGTCACATCCGTGCTGTGCCGTGAGGACATCCAGCCGGCTGGCAGCACCGTCTGTTAAAACACGTCACCGGGTGTCTCGTAGCCTGGTGGACGGGACCCGCTGGAGCTAACGAACCCTCCTGCCAAAGTGTCCGAGTTCAACTATTAGGGTGCATTTTTCCCCTTGGCGAGAGGAAGTGGGTGCAGGCAGTCCAGCCCTGGGGCTTCAGAAACTGCCCCCCCTGTTTTGCTGTCTGCAGACTGATCGCCCCCCCCCCGGGTTTGTGGGAGCAGACGCAGGGAGGGAGGGGCTGTCCTCCCCCTGTCACTGCTGTCCCCTCCACTAAGCCAGCCTCCCCACACGCCCCCTCCCCGCTGACAGCTCACCCAGCCACAAAGGGGGCACATCGTGACACAGATTCCGGGTTCCCGGGGGAGTGACGTTGAACTGGCTCCGTCGTGAACCCCCTTATCTTGACCTGCACCCCCACGGACAGCAGAAGGCAGGCCTGTGAGATAAGGCCGAGCTCGTTCATTGCAGTGCTGTCCCCTCACCGCTGGCCGGGCCCCCAGAGCCCTTCGTGCCAGCTCTGCTTCCTCCCACGCTGGGTCCGGGGGTGTTGCCCCAATCCGTCCCGTCACCCACTCACAGCATGCCAGAGGGGCCCAGAATCTTGCCGGATCCCGGGACGCGGGGAACAGTGTGGGAGGAGCTGACTCAGCCACGGGCGAGCGCCCGCGAGGGGAGAGGGGACCACCCCAGAGACGCTAACGCAGGCGGGGGGGGGGTAGCACGCGAGAAAGCGTTAAAAGGGGGTAACGACGGCAAAACCCCAAAGGAGGCTTCCTGCGAATTGCAGGTGCTGCCCCGCGGGCGGCGGGCACCCCCAGACAGGAAATGCTGGCACCTGGGCCGCCCATTCTGCAGGCGGCGGGGTTCACGCGGCTGGGATTCAGAACCGAGGAGCTCGAGGGGCTGGGCGTGCGAGTCTGTCTATCCTTTTCCAGGTATTTTTTATTTTTTATTTTGTAATGTGTGCCTATTGATGAGAAGAGCCACACCCCTTCCGTGCCCAGGCCACGCTCCCCGAAGCAGGAGCACCGCCCCCTCCCCCGCTCCCTGCGCCCCGCGCCCCGCGCCCGTCCCCGGTCGGCGCTAACCCCCGCCCTTCGGAGACACGCGTGTCTCAGGTTGCTTGAGGTCCACGCAGACAGATAAAGCGGTGCGCACGCGCGCTGCAGGTGCCGGTGACCAGACAGACGCAGGCGTGTGGGGGGCGGGCGGTCCCCGTTAAGCGGGCTACTTGGGGACATCCTGCCCCCGACCTCGGCCGTCGTCCACTTTCTTAGCAAAATTTCCAGCGGACGAGGAACGTGTGGACCGTATGGCCGCCAAGATGAGGCTGAGATCCCTCAGAATTTATCCCCGTGGTAGCTGAAAGTCTGGACCCCTGGCCAGTGTCCCCCCCCTCACCCCATGTCCCCGGCCCGCTGCCCTCTGGGAACCACGGTGCGGTCTCTACGCGTTGGCTTTGAAAAAACTGGACAGCAAGTGCGAGGGGACAGTGTTTGTGTCTGATGCATGTCACTCGGCGCGACGCGGCCGGGGCGCCTCCTTCCTCCGGGCTGAGTCCCGCTCCGCTGCGGGCCTGTGGCCATTTATTTATCCATCTATGGTGTGTGTGTGTGGGGGGCACTCGGGTGATTTCTGCACCCCGGATATTATGAATGAACACGGGGTGCAGGCGTCTCTCCGATGCGGTGTTTTAACTCCTACGGATCAATGCACAGAAGAGCGAGTGCTGGGTCGGAAGGTCGTTTTGTTTTTTTTTTAATATTTGAGGGGCCCCCTCCCCAGGCTGTGCCCCTCTGTGGCTGCAGCGATCTGCACCCGCTCCCTCTGCCGCACGTCTGAGCCACCCGGGGCTGTGCGGGGTCACGCGTCCCCTGGGTGGCCGCGGTGGCTGCAGGAGCAGAAGGGGAAGGCCCCACAGCACGGCTGCAGCCGCGCCTTCCACCGCACGCGGCCGCCGGCCAGCTGCGGGGGCGCGGGGCGCAGGGTGCCCGCGTGCGCGCGCACCGCGCGGCCCAGCCTGGCCAGCACGGCGTGGTACAGCGGCTCGGAGCTCGGGCTCAGGGGCCGCGCCTCGGCGGGGTCGCGGGCCAGGTCGAAGAGCAGCGGGGGGCTGTGCGCGGTCACGCCGTCCCCGGAGCAGGCGCACAGGCCGCGGTCGTGGCAGGCGCCCGCGCCGCGGGGCTCGAAGCGCGGCGTCACGAAGTGGGCCTTCCAGAGCCTTCCGCCTGCCGAGGGGACGGGGGCGGGGTGGGCGGTCAGTGGGGCGGAGCCGTGGGGCGCCCCCCAACGCCCCACCCCGGAACCGACGCCGTGGGAGGCTCAGCGACACCCCGGGTGACGCGGGAAGGGAAGAGGGGAGAAAGCCGGGTGGCTCGTGCGCCCTCGATGCCGACGTCACATTGGGGTGTGTGTGTGCGCGTGTGTGTGCATATGTGCCTTTGTGTGTGCACGTGTGTATGCACGTGTGCATATGTGTGCGTGTGTCTCTGTGTGTGCACACATGTGTGTATGCACGTCTGCACATGTGCATATGTGCCTTTGTGTGTGCATGTGTGTATGCACGTGTGCATATGTGTGCGTGTGTCTCTGTGTGTGCACACGCGAATGTATGCATGTGTGCACGTGTGCATGTGTGCCTTTGTGTGTGCATGTGTATATGCATGTGTGCATGTGTGTGTCTCTGTGTGTGCACACATGTGTGTATGCACGTGTGCATGTGTGCCTTTGTGTGTGTGCATGCACTGTGCATGTGTGTGCGTGTGTGCCTTGTGTGTGTATGCACATGTGCGTGTGTGTGCATGTGTGCCTCTCTGTGTGCGTGTGTGTGCACGTGTGTGTGTGTGTATACATGCATGCACTGTGTGTATGTGTGCCTTTGTGTGTGCGTGTGTGTATGCACATGTGCATGTGTGTGTCTCTGTGTGTGTACACACGTGTGTATGCACGTGTGCGTGCATGTGTGCCTTTGTGTGTATGCACATGTGCATGTGTGTGCATGTGTGCCTCTGTGTGTGCATGTGTGTGTATGCACATGTGCGTGTGTGCACGTGTGCGTGTGTATGCATGCATGCACTGTGTGTATGTGTGCCTTTGTGTGTGCATGTGTGTATGCACGTGTGCATGTGTGTGTGACTCTGTGTGTGCGTGCATGCACATGTGCGTGTCTATGCACGTGTGTGCATGTGCGTGTCTGCGCACTAGTGTGTGCAAATGTGCATGTGTCTGCACGTGTGTGTGCGCGCACACGTGTGTGTATGGTGTGCTCCAGCCACAGAGAAGCAAAGCAAAAGTGCTCACTGCACCCCCGTCTGGGGTGAGAATCACGGATTCCCTGACCCTATTCTTGCCCTTCAGTCTATTTCTCAACGTCCCTGCTACCTCCAGGAACAGAGGCACGCGGGCTGTCCCCACGGCTGGACCGGCAGACGCCAGGCTATGTTGTCTGGGGCTTCCTGTGGATTCGTGGCCGATAGATAATAAAGCAGATCAGAGGGCCCATGGGGGCGGAGCCAGTATATTCCTCCCCCTGTAAACGTGGCCAGGGCCAGCCACCAGCCCATGGGAGCTACTGAGTCCTTCTTCTCAGCCGGTAAGGAAGAGATTTGCCTCGTGAGGCTCAGCTTCATGGGTCACCGTGGCCAGGACATGGGGCCCCGATACGTGACCCAACACTAGTCTAGATGTCACTGAGAACATGTTTTTTTAAAGGAGCTTAGCAGTGACATCGGCATTGGAGTAAAGCAGGCGGCTCTTCCTACTGCGGGTGGGCCTCGCCCGATCAGTGGAAGAACTGAAGAGGAAACAGACTTGAAGGTCACCAAAGAGAGGGCGGGGGGACTCTGCCTGCAGAGACCGTGTCACGGAAACTTGATGTGAGTTCCCTTCAGACTCAGGACGGCAGCGTGGACTCCCGGGGGGCGGGCTGCGTGCCTGCGTGTTGCAGAGCTGCCAGCCCCGCGGTCCCGTGAGTCACTCCTTGAAAATCTGTTGATCTCTGTCTCCAGCCATCCATGTCTCCATCCATCCATGCACCATCCATCATCCATCCATCCATCATCCATCACCCATCATCCATCATCCATCCACCCATCCATCCATCCATCCATCATCTATCACCCATCATCCATCATCCATCCATCCATCCATCCATCCATCCATCCATCCATCCATCATCCATCATCCGTCATCCATCATCCATCCATCCACTCATCATCCATCCATCCATCCATCCATCCATCCATGCACCATCCATCATCCATCCATCCATCATCCATCACCCATCATCCATCATCCATCATCCATCCATGCATCCATCCATCCATCCATCCATGCATCATCCATCATCTATCCATCATCCATCATCCATCATCCTGTCCGTTCATCCATCATCCATCCATGCATCCATCTACATCCATGTTCTGTCATCATTCTATCATCTATCTATTGTCTGTCTATGTATCTATCTATCATCTGTCTATCTATCTGTGTATCAATCATCTATCTATCCATCTATTGTCTATCTATCATTTATATGTTTGTCTGCCTATCTGTCGGTCTGTTTATCTATCTATCTATCTATCTATCTATCTATCTATCTATCTATCTATATCATAATCATCAATCATCCATCCATTCATTCATTCATCCATCCAGCATGTATCCATCCATCCATCCATCTATCCATCCATCCATCAATCATCCATCCATCTTCCATCCATCATCCATCTACATCTATTTTTATCTTCTGTAATCTACTTAATTTCTCATCTTGCTATTATCTATGTATTGTCTGTCTATTTATCTACCCATCTATCATGTATCTATCTATTTATGTATTAATCATCTATCTTTCCATGTATTGTCTATTTATCATCTATCTGTTTGTCTGTCTGTCTATCCGTCTATCTATCTATCTATCTATCTATCTATCTATCTATCTATCTATCTATCTCTCATCATCATCAAATATTCATGCATCCAACCATCCATCACATATCCATTTATCCATCCATCAGCCATCATCCATCCATACATCATCCATCCAACAACCCATCCACCCATCCATCCATCCATCCATCCATCCATCCATCCATCCACCCACCCACCCACCCACCCACCCATCCATCCATCCATCCATCCATCCATCCATCCATCCATCCATCCATCCATCCATCCATCCATCCATCCATCTATCCATCTATCACCTATTCATTTATGCATCCATCAATCATCCATCCATCATCTATGGCTTTATTCATCCATCAGTCACCCCCATCACTCATCTACCCACCCCCCCACCCACCCATTTGCCTACATATCCTCCTGGTCTGTTTCCCGGGAGAAGCACGCGAACACCGGCCGCCGTGCCACCAGGAGGCGGGGGTGGGGGAGGCGCGGACTCACGCTCCGTGTCGTGCCAGCGGGCCGCGTGCAGGTGCACCCCGCAGTAGTGGAACAGGAACTCGTGCTCCGAGTGCCGGGTCGTCCCCTGCAGCAGGGCCAGCAGCCCCCGGCCGTCGATCACCCTGCGTCGGGGAAGACACCGGAGGGAGGAATCGGAGCCGGGCCGCGGGGGCCGCGGGGGGGCCGCGTCCCACGCCCGGGAGGAACAGTGCGGGGCTGTGACGGCCGCAGCTGACCGCCAGCGGAGCGGGGAGGGAGGGACCCGCCTCCCTGAGCACCGACCACAGCGCGAGGCGTGACCGGGGTGCCCGCTGATGGTTTAAGACACGAAGCCGCTAAGGGTCAGGGCCGTTCGACGGGCAGCATCACACAGGCAGTGTGCGTGGACGCACACACTCACACACACACACACACACACATACACGCACATGCACACACATGCAGATGACACTGGTTCTCCCTCTCTCTCTGCAGAATCCCGATGGCCCACGAAGAGAACGCTTCCCCCTGACGACCCGTGGAAACCTGGGCCCCTCGCATCCCTGTCCCTTACACTGGAGCACTCATGTGTCCCCGTAAATGTCATTGAGTTCAATCATTGTGCTAATATTGACGTCTACTTTCTCTCTCTCGCGCGCGTGTTAGGGTGAGTCGCGGGCACTCGGCTGGTGCTGAGGCGACAGACGGCGTGTAAATGCCGTCACCAGAGCTGCTCCGTCAGCTCCTGGGCTCGGCTGCACTCGTCAGAAATTGATAGGGAGGCGGTTTTCAGGGGGTCGCGTCTGAATGGTGCACTGTCCCCCTTTTCACTCCGGGGTGCACCGTTTTACCAGAGCCGGGAGCGTGACCTCACACTTGGTTTGAGCCTGCGACGCGCCGAGCTCGGTGGTGGTTTTACGCGCCCCTCGCGCGAGGAAGCGAAAGAGACGTCGTGAGTGCTCTCGAGTTGTGACTCTCCCCTCCCCCGGCCCCGAGTGTAACAGGGGTGCCTCGGGGACTGGGGACTGGGGACAGGCGCCGTGGCCGCACGCGTCTACCTGTCCTGCGGCAGCTGGCCGCCAGCCAGCTGCACCACGGTGGGGAAGATGTCCATCAGGCTGGTGGGCTCGTGGACGACGCGGCCGGCGGGCAGCACCCCGGGCCAGCGCACGATGCCGGGGACGCGGATGCCGCCCTCCCAGCCGCCCATGCCTTTGCCGCCTGTGAGGAAGGGACAGCGTCAGCCCCGTGCAGGACGGCGTCCCAGCTCCACACACAGACACACACACGCACGCACGCATACACCTGTGGGCAGCAGCTGTGTGTGTGCACACGCACGGCACGCCGAGGCCAGAGCTTGTGAACACACACGCAGTGTGGCCTGTGGGTCCCCAAAGTGTCCCCAGCGATCGTTCCGCCTGCAGGGGGAGCCCTCATCCCCTCCCTCTGAAATGCGGGGTCTTGGAGACCCACTCGGCAAACGGGAGAGTGGCACTTGCATTTCATACAAATGTGCTCTCTTTCCGGGAATTGGGAGCTGGGGTTGGCCTCTCCTCCCCTTCCTTGCTCTCAGTGTATAGCTGCTCGTGGCTGCTTCTGTTTACCCTAGTGTCGCTTCCTATCGAAAGCGACCCCGTCCCCCCCAGAGGCACCTCCTAGTGCTGGGGACACAGCCTGCCTCTCGGAGAACCACGGCCATCATGAAGCATCGCCCCGCCATTCCTCGGCGACCTATCAGCAACGATTAAGCACCCCCTTACCCGCCCTAGGAGCCCCGAGAAATTGGAATGAAAGCAATCGGGCCACGATGTGGGGTCGGGGTGGAGATCCAGCTGAGCCAGCGCCTGAACTTGGCGGTTGTGGCCGCCTCGGTTTCCTGGCTGAGCTCAGCCGTCTGGGACGCCCCCGGCAGCTCTGCAGGTGGGGAGCCTGGCGGGGCTCCCCCGCTGCTCTCTGCTCGCTGCCCCGTGGCCTGAGGTCACGGGGTCGGCCATCAGGGCTGCCCTGAAGGCGTGTCAGCGCCTTCCCAGAGCACGTGGGCGTGACTCTGGAGCCCCCTTTACAACAGGCAAATGGCACAAATTCACAACAACATAAACCTCGTGGCCCGAGACCAGCACGCCAGGGACACGTCTCGTGTGACAGCTGCAAAGGCGATGGCCGAGCGTCACCTCGTGCCCCCTGGGCGGGCAGCGAGCTCGTCGGGGACTGGAGTGAGCTACTGCTCTCCGCACGGCGGCTGAAACACCCAAAGGACCGATTTGGGGGTGCCAGGTGCATATTCACCAACGGCAGAATTTGCAAAGATGGAATCCATGGACCGTATCGGGGTTAAAAAAAAATATGGCTGAGAAAGTGTCATGCCCCAAGTGGGACATGCTCTGTGGCACCAGCAGGACACACAGAACTGGGGTGCTGTGTCGTCTGTTGTTTATAGAACGGCCTTGACTCTGGGGTTTGGTCCCATTTATTGGTACGTCTCCCTTCTACTAAAACGAAAATCCTTCGAAAGGAAGACGTATCTGTTTACGTCTCTCCCTCGGCGTCTCGGGGAGACGTAGCCGAGACCCCCAAATCTTCTTCGACAGACCTCACGCTTGGAAAAGAGCGGGCACGTCTGGCTTGCTCTGTGGCGCTCAGGGGGCCGATCGCCCCCCTCCTCCTGCCCCATCCTCGAAGCCCAGCGCCCCCCCATCCCGGGTCTCACCTCGGTACACGCCATTCCATCCGCCCAGCTGGCCGCGGGCGTCTCTGCCCTCCAAGTACCCGCCGTGGTCCGACGTGAAGTACGTCACCGTCCTGTTCGTCAAGCCGTGTTCTTCGAGGGCACGGAGAATTTCACCTTCACGGAAAAAACAAACAAACAAACAAACAAACAAAACAAAACAAAAAAAATGGAACATTTCGAGACAAAGTACAGACAACAGCGCCGGCCAGCGCAACACGGTGCTGCCTCTCCGGGATCGCTCGGCGCTCGCCAGAGGGTCCCCGGAAGGGACCATGGCCCCCGGGGACACCCCTGCACCAGACACAATCGCACGCTGCGAAGGCCGCTGTCCACGCTGGGGGACGCTGGGGTTCAGGACGTCCCTGACAAAGATCCCGACGACACGGAAAGCCGTGACCACGTGAAGACACAAGCAGGTCCCCATGGGGTGTTTTGGGCACACTGTGCTTGTGTGTCCCTAACAAGTGTGTGCGGCTGAGAATGTGGGAAGGAACAGGGACTGGGGGGCATTCCTGTGCATAACGGGGGGTGGGCCGGGCCCCTGAGCGCCTTTGGGCGGCCGGCCGGCTCCCAGCACGGCAGAGCCGTGTGCGAAGCGAGCCCTTGCCTCATGCAGGACGGGCATGCGGACGTCGGAAGCGGGGACAGCCGGGGTTATGGACCCCACGGGAGTCCGCAGCCCCGACAATGCCGGCGGATAAAACCATCTGTAAGGCATGCTCCTGTTTCCGGTTTATCTGTCCCTTTCTGTATCACTGTCCCCGCCTCAAAACATGCTACTGTAAACAGTGACACACACACCATGACATCCCCTAGAACGTAGGGATGGAGCGGCCGCCCCAGGGGGAGCGGCCTGCTCATCTCACCCTCAGTCCCTTGGGGTGTTAGAACAGGACAGGGTCACCTTCGCACGGGGCCTGGGCCACCTGCGTCCCAAAGATCTATTTTGCAAGGACGACGAGAAATCAGACATCAGACTACAGAACAGATGACTCTGGACTGGGGATTAGAGACACTGCTTGGAGTCGGTGTCACTGTGTCACCTTATCTGGACCGAGACAGACAGACAGCCACGCCTTTCTTCTGTGGACATCCCCGTCCCCTCCCCTTCCTCAGAGACACCCACGGCCTCCGTCCCCTGCTCAGGCCCCCGTGTAGGCTCCTGCCTCCCTTCTCAGTAACCTCGGACACCATGTGTCACCCTCACTCCGAGGGGCTGTCTCCGTTTGAGATGAGCGCTGTCACCACCCACAGGGATTGCACTGTCCGCTTCCTCTAACGGACGCACGCTCTCGCTGCGTCTCTCCCGGCCGGAGCCGGCCCTCTCGGTCTTGGCGCCCTGCACGGGGCAGGCACCCACCTGGCTTCATGTGCCCCCCCACCGTCTCCTGCTGGCCTTTTGCGACCGAGCGGCCCCGTGCAGGGGCGGGTCTGGCACAAAAGCACAGTGATGCATCAGAGCTAGTGAAGGAGCTCACGCAAGCATTTTCTCCCTCTGTTTTTTCTTTCTCTTACTCTTTTTTTTTTGTTTTAAACCTTCGCCCCCCCCATCCCCCTGCAGCGTTATGGAAATATTCTAGACCATTCCAGAGAACGATGGCCCGTGACTGCAGTCTCACAACCCCGCTGACGATATTGTCTGATTCTGCGTCGCCCGCCCGGGTCCCCGGGGACGCGGCCCCCGCGCCGCCCTGTGCTGCCGGGAAGGGCCCTGCCTCACCTACGAGCCAGTCCATCTCTTCCACGTTGTCGCCGTACGGCCCGTGCCGACTCCTTCCCCGGAAACACGTCCCCGAGACCAGGGGGACGTGCACGTGCAGCAGGGACACGAACAGCAGGAAGGGTCCGCGCCGGTTTCTGAAACGAAGCGGATGGGGGGCGGGGAGGAGACGCTCTTCGCACAGGACGGTGGCGTCGGCTCTCACGCCGCCGGGTCGGGCGAGTCGGAGCCGAGAGTCGTGCTCTCGGAAGCAGCCCGCAGCCGAGGCTGCCGTCTTCCCACCTGTGGTGCCCGGAGGGTCGCGTGAGGAGATCCCGAAGGCGACAGGGAGGCTTCAGTGCTCTGAGAACTCGTCTCGTGAAGGCGTGAGGGTTGAAGGTGAGCCGCAGACACATGCAAAGGCGCTCAGCATCACCCACCAGCGGTCGGACTTACGCAGATAAAACCGTGACGAGCTGTCAACTCACACCTATCAGAACGGCCGCCACGAATAAACCAACAAACGACGGCTGGCAAGGACATGCAGAGAAGGGAACCCTCGTGCCCTGTTGGCGGGACGGCCAATGTTGTGCAGCCACAGCACAAAACAGTCAACAAATTAAAAAGACAGCTGCCTTATGCTCCAGCAACCCCACGTCTGGGTATTTATCTATCTCAAGAAAACCCAAATGCTAATTCGAAAAGATCCATGCACGCCTGTGGTCACTGCAGCGCTAGTCACAACAGCCAGGACGTGGGAGCAGCCTCAGGGCCCACGTGCAGACGAGAGGATGAAGAAGCTGCGGTACGTGCGTGCAATGGAATATTACTCGGCCATGAAAAAGGACGCAACCTTAGCCATTTGTGACGACGGGAAGGGCCTAGAGGATATGACGCCGAGTGCCATAAGCCACGCAGACGAAAAACCAATACCCTAAGACGGAACTCTGAGGAGCTAAATAAACGGAACGAAAAGAGACTCGTAGAGTCAGAGAAAATGCCGTAAGTTGCAAGATAGAGGGAGGGGGGTCAGAGGACGCGTGCAAAGGCGGGAGGGATTCAGAAGTACAGACGCGGCGGTTACAAAGTATCCACGATCACGTACAATACAGCACAGGGAGCGGAGTCAGTAGCAGTGTAATAACCACAAGCGGTATGAGGCGGGGAGTGGATGTACTGGGATGATCACGGCAAAGTTATGACAAAGTCTGATCGCTCTGCTTTATACCCGGAACTGATATGATGGTGAATGTCAGCGTTAACTGCAGATGAAAAGGAGGCGTTTGCAAAAAGGGACATCGTTATAAAAAGAGAGAAAGAGGAATGCGATGGCTCGAGCGCCTACCTCTCGATGAAGGAACGTGCTTCCTTGAGCAGCCGACGGGTGGTCTTCTCGAGGTCCATGGGCTGCTCGACGACGTCGTGGTTTCTCATCAGGAGGCAGTCCCAGCGCCG
>PVKZ01005361.1:0-55123 GCA_004027375.1 Macroglossus sobrinus
TCTCTGTTGCCTGCCTGCCTTTGGCTGCCAAGGATTTGCTGTTTGCTTCTCACTTCCCCCATTCTATCCACACTGAGAAGATAATGTGCCCAGCGAGCTCCAGAACAGAAAGATGACTGTCAGCACACATTTCACCAAGAATGAAAATAATCTACCTGTGTAGAGCCACCTCTGCTCACCAGAGCTGAGACCAGGTTGGGTTTGGTGGTGAATTTTTTGGCCTACCAGTCCCGAGACTTCAGCTAACAGCTTTAGGGTTTTGCACAAGCCACACAGCCCTAGCTTTAATGCTGCCAGTATGGATGAAAACTTGTCATGTTTTATAATATTACACTGTTACACCAAAGCAGCTTTCTAGCTAAGTGACAGCATTTGATATGTCTCTAATATTGACACTAGTGGTGACTTTCCAGTGTTCTATTTATTTCAGGTAGAAAGGAAGCAGAGATTTTTAATAAAATAAATACGTGCAAAGGAAACTTCTAGTTCAGTATAGTAAAAATGCCAAGGGAGTCAATATCTCCTCTGCTATTTTCTAGCTATGGATGATGGTTGGGTAAGTTTAGAGACTCAGCATCTGCCACCATAGAGTGGAAATGGTGACAATTTCCACCTTGAAGCATCATTATCTATATGTCTAAGTGTCTAATGTGATGCCTGGCTCATCACAGATAATCATGGTACATGTATTAATTGTGATTCTCACCATGTCCATAACCTTTTCTAAGTAAATAGCTACATTCAAGCACTTAACTCTGAGAATCCTTAGACAACATTGTTTCAACCATAAGCTTTAGCTCCCTTGACCATAAATCATTACACCATCAGGAGGCAGGCCCAACACAGGTGACCTATGAAGTGGCCAAGAAATCATGACAAAGATTCTGATGGACTCGCTTGAGTTTCAAAAAATCATGGAATCAGTAACAAGGACTGAAACTGAAACCATTTACAGAGAGAAGCCAAGGCACGAAGCATCACTGAGGTTATGTGAAGGGAGAGTTGTAAGCAAAGTGGCACATTTCAGAAAGATTCACAGACAGAAAGAATAAATGAGTTTATGATGAAAGAAGCAGATAGGCTCAGAGAGAAACATGTTTTAAGTGGAGATGAGTTCTATGAATGGCAAAGCATAAGACTGAGACCAATGAACATTTCTGCTGAGGACCTTGAAACTTCCAGTAGAACATTTACAGGAAGGATAGTCCAGGATAAGACTATATGGCAAACTGTTAATGATACAGCTGTGACACCAGAATAGCGGGGCACAAGTCCTGGCTCTGTCACTTCCTAGCTGTGGGAGTTAGGGCAAGTTATTCAACCTCACTGCTACCTCAGTTTCTTCACCTTTAAAATGAGAAAACAATCAAACTTACCATTAGAGCCATTAAAATGATTAAATAAGTGAATACATGTAAAAGCTTAGCATATTATTAGCACAGAGTCATTTTTCAATAAACAATATGAGATGTTATTAGCTATCATCGACTTTGTTGCAGTAGCCATTAAACTGACATATGTATCAGTCTCTCAGCATCAACATAATTCCTGTTTTCCTGTTCCAAATGCATATTATAATATCACTATAAACAAAAGAGCCTAATTAAATAAACATCTACTATCATTTTTATTTGAAAAACAAGATAAAGAAACAGGAAAGGAAAAAAGGAAGAGTAAATGTTAAATGCAATAGAAAGTTATTGTTTTTACATCCTAACATTTTACGTGCAAACAATTCATTTATATATTTTAAAAGATGTATGAAATTCTTACAATGCAGAAAATTAAATTGAAAAAATTCAGCCCTGTACTTGTGGAGTTTTAAGTCCTTGTGGCATTAAGCAAATAGTAGAAAGAATCATTTTTAAACCAACATCTGAAGTTGAAAAATCTGCTTACTCCCTCACCTCATTTAGATAATGACTCAGTTATCTTTTTGGTAAGTTCTTATCTAACCAACCATATTGGTCAGGATAATCTATCTAGATAATATGGCAGTAATGACAGTAACAAATTATACCATATTACTGACTTAACAAAGCAAACATATATTTCTTGCTCATCTTATGTGTCAAAAGTGGTTTGGTCAGATGGTCTGTACCCAACACAATCACTGAGGGAGCCAGAATGATGAAGACTGCCATCCTTTATCAGCATTATCTGGAGCATGCAGCCTCCATCGCTTTAGTGGCAGAGAAAGAATTGCCATGGAAAACACAAAGACTTTCTTAAATGCCCTAAATGGAAGTGACCACATCACTTTTCCTACTGACTCATTGGTCCAAACCATAGACATGACTTCATCTAACTGCAAGGGGCTAGAAAGTCTTCTCAAATATCAGAGAACACAGAGACCTGATAATCTGATTCAGACCATCTTATTTAAATTGTAGCTCAACCCTAATCCTTCATATCCCTTTCCCTGGTTTGCTTTTTGAACATGACATGATAATTTAGGGCCCTCTCTCCAAACTATAATGTAAGCTTTAAGAAGAAAAGCATTCTTATTTCTCTTATACACTGATACAGCCCTAGCACCTAAAACAATGTTTAACACAGAGAAGAGACTCAACAGATATCTTTTAAATGCATGAATGAATGGATGAATGAATGTTGCTAGTGGCAAGAAGTAGCAAGTATAAGTGGTAAAGAGTATAAGAAAAACTCTGAGATAGGAAGGAACATGTCTTGTTCAAATAGTAGAGAAAAAACCCAGCCTGGTTAGAGCAGAATGTATAAGAACAAAAATTGTCCACTGTTAATATATAAATTTTCACAAGTGCTTGCAAGAACCTTCCAAGGTAAAAATTGGTATATTCATTCAGAAACAAAAACTGAAGCTCGGAAAAGTTAGCTAACTTTCCCAAGGACAAATGGCTAGCAAACTGAACAACCAAGATTTGATCTAAAGTTACACATTTTCCATTCTCTCAGAAAAGGGGTACTTCTCTGACTGATTAAGCTGACCTATAGCTGCAGGGAACCAGACATATAAAACCATTATTATGTAGCCAACTAAGAATAATACAGATAATGTCAGTTAGATACCTATCAGTTGCAGCACCTCCCTTTAGTAAGGCCTGAGAGGTTCCATACGGTGAAAATGTTTCATTACTAACATACACATGTATGTCTTGATACACACAAAGTAGAACTAAAAGTTTAAAATGAAAATTGAGGCTTAATATCAAATTAGTTGTTTGAACTCAGTAAGATAAACCACTTGAAAAAAAAAATGGGAAAAACTGAAAATCGCCCACAATTAGCAACGAGTACTAAGGAAGGTTTCACAAAGCTACAAAACAAATAGAAGGAAATTTCATGAGGTCACACTGATTTCCTTTTGTAAACTTTCATGAGGTCACACTGATTTCCTTTTGTAAACTTTTCAGAAGTTATAACCCAGAGGCAAACCCAGGGCCCAGTCTACATTAACTAAACCCCTTAGACACCTGAATGAGTAAAAGATTCTAGTATTTTATGCTTCAAAGTTTGAGACTGATTTGTTACTCAGAATTATTGTGGCAATAGCTAACCGATACAACTAGTAAGACATGCAACTAGGGTACAAACCCAGACAATTTAACTGATAAACCTATCTCTTAATTACTTTACTGTATAACCTTTTCTGCTAGGTCTATAAGTTTACACTGAATGAATACAAACTCAGGACAAAGTACAGTTGCACCTCAGTCTCTGACACCTCCATGGCTATAAGATAGTTTCTTATCAAGAAATGTCTATAATGGTGTCTCTGCCTTTTGTTTTTACTACAATCTTATTTTAATCAATTGACATTAGTCTGTGTGGTTTGCTTCTATGTTTCTTTGTTTCATGTGAGTTTCCACAGGCTGTTTATTTTCTGGTTTTAGTGCTAATGTCTACAGTACAAAGACTCTCAACCTCTCGGACAGCGATATCTTGAAGTTCTGTCCTTAGTTCACAAAGCTCAGCAATAAAAATCTTTACTTCTTTCCCTGCTTCTTTTTCTGATTCTGCCCCAAAATCTTAGTTCACAAAACGAGATAAGATAAGTATATGAAGTGAGGGTATCTTGTGAATAACTTGTGGTGGTTCCTAAGTGACCTGGTTGTCTCCTTGCTCTTCTAGTAACTGATAGTTTTGTCTTCTTTGGTTTAAGAAACACATCTGTGCCAAATAATCTCTAAAAAGATATTTCTACTACTCTCATACTTTTTCCATCATAACTGTTTCCTGCTTGTTCCTTAGAGGTTATTGCATAGCCAAAATGATGCCTTTTCCTATCTTGTCTCTTTTATGGTCATTCGACCATTTATAAAGATTTATATTAGCACATTTGCCTGACTCCTCACATTCTATTGACTTTGTGTAACCAAGGACCACATGATTAGCTGAAAGAACTGACCTTGCTTGATTGCTACCTGAATGGGAGAAGCAAGACAGAGTTGATGTTGTTTGAACATCAATGCTTATAACCACCATCCACTTAACATCTTGCATTGTTAGAAGAAAAAAGTAATAAATCCATCACTGATTTTTCTAATATAAGAAATAGTTTAAAATCACAATATTAGCTATCTCTAAAGGAAGGGGTTTTGATTTCTTGAGACTAGCACTTGGATGTGGTAAAAACTGCATCCTTCATATTCTTACCTTTCAAGTAATGCACATAATTTACTGCCCACACAAATATGGCATGCTGGGTCAGATGAGATACAAGCTGATCTGTTCCTTTCAGTTAGAGAAGAACAAGCCATAACCGAGTCTTTCCTGTTTTTGCTACTCATAGAAAGTTCTTGCTCACAGAGTTTCCTTCCCTGTGACTTGAAAGAATGACCCAGCAGATACTAAAAGGTATACCTACTAGGAAAAGACAAATCAGAAAAAACTATCTATGTAGATCAGCAATATTGGGCCCAGGCTGGTCAAGGGGAGAAGAGAAAATGGGTCATCAAAACCCTCATCTAACTGGGTATTTACAAAGTACAGAGGATGGATACCTTAGGACCATGAAGTGAAGATAAAAACCACCAGTGGCAAGACCTCCATCTCCTGCAATGGGGACAATCTTTTTCAGACAGTGTGGTTTGTATAAACAAATGCCCTTTACAGAGCCACATGTAAGATTCTAAAGTTCTTGTACTACTGCAACTACTTTAAAGGCTAGGCAAAGTCTTTAAAAACACCTCTTTAATAAGAGGTAATAATATATATATTTTTAAATATGAGGCTCAGACATGCATAAAATGTTTATAAACCGTATTTTACTCCTCATTAAAAAAACTGAATTGCAAGAGTTTTTATTCTTTTTTCTTTACAAATATTCTGCTTTATTATTAATTATAATCTCCAGATTTTATTTATGTTCTTCACTCCAAGAGTCCTTATTCTTTGTACCCACAAATCCCTAGGTACATCAGATAGAAGATTCTAATAACCTCATATAACATTGACATCAGTGGAACTTGTCTGGTTGCTACCTGCAGTGGAAGAAGAGATCCGTTGATGAGTAATTCTCAGAATCTGAGGATATCAGTAGTTCTAGGCTTTTTCTTCTAATTATGAGTCATACCAAATCCTCAGTAAAATGAAAAAAAAATTATATAGAGAATTGAAATTGAAGGTGGGAATTCTGGGTTCTAGCCCCAGCTGTCACCCACTGGTGATGTGACTGGTCAAGACACTTCACCTTTCTATTCTTCAGTTGCTATACCTGTAATGGAGATAGTACCCTTTTTCCATCCTACCCAAGAGTCATCCACTAACAAACACCTCTGCAACCCTTCTCAATTTGACAACTTATTTGCTTCTTATGCAATCTCTCCAGAAGCCAGTTATCAGTAAACCCCACTATTCTCAATTTCCCACTCTATACTATATAGTTCTGAAAACTGAGAAGTGGAAAGATGAAGGGGTTTGCCAAATAGTAGAAGGGGATTCACATCTCATACTCAAAATCCAAATCTACTGTTTTTCTTTCATACCACAAAAGCATTTGGAAGATGTAAATATATTTATTTTAACATTGTGATCTGGGCTCTGAAAGGAAAACATTTTATTCTCCGAACTCTGTTTTCCTATTGACTTTGCCAAGGCAGAAAACACAGTCTTGGTAAGATGTGGAAACAATCTAAGTGTTTATGGATGAATGAATGGAAATGTGACACACACACACACACACACACACACACACACGTACGCACGCACGCACACACACACACACACACACACACACACATAAACACATACACAAAATGGGATACTACTCTGCCATAAAAAGATGAAATACTGCCATTTGCAACAATATGGATGGATCTTGAGGGTATTATGCCAAGTGAAATAAATCAGATGGAGAAAGACAAAAAACATGTGATTTCACTCATATGTAGACTATAACACACACACACACACATAAACAAAACAAAATCAAACTCAAAGATATAAACATCAGAATGGTGGTTACCAGAGTTGAAGGAGGGTGGGGTTAGGATGAAATGAGTTAAAGGAGTCAAATATATGGTAATGGTAGGGAACTAGCCTTTTGGTGGTGAGCACACAATACCATGTATAGACATTGAATGACAATGCTGCACACCTGACAGTTATATAATCTTATTAACCAATGTTGCCTCAATACAAAGTAAGAAAGAAAACACAGTCTTAGTCATGCGCCCATGAGTAACCCCAGGATAGCAAGACAAAAGGGCTGCACCACCCATCACAGCAGGGAAACCAATCAAGGGAGAAACTGCAGCAGAGCTGTGCTCCACACCGGTGGTAAAGTGCATTAGGGAGAGTTTTGGAGGGAATGCTTCAGATAACCATTTCACAAGCAGCCCTAAGGAGTAGAGCAGCACAGTGCTGGCTAGAAATCCACTAGACCAAAGAGACAATCCCATCTGGTGCTGAGATGCACTTCATCTCAAAGAAACAGAACTGCTGGTCTCTAGGGACAGAAGCAATTCCTGGAAATGAGGGCTCAGAAGGCCATTTAGGCTGCGTGTTGTTCAAGGTGAGTCCATCTGCGTCAGCCGCATCTCACCAGTGGAGTTCACGACAAATTCCATAGTGTCACATGGTAGAAGTTTAAGGAGTAGGCATTTTTGGAGAATGAAGAAAGTTTACACCAGCCAAGGGGCAGTGAGATAGGGAAAGACAAGGGTCTACCTGATGCTTCCATCACTCCACAGAGAGGTAGGCCAGGACTAGGATACGGCCATGCCTGTAGTGTGAGTCTGCCTTCCAAGGAAGGCAGAGTAGTGTCCTTTTCACCAGGCAAGTGTGAGAAAGCAGTACTACCTGTGGAGGATACTCAGGCTTCTTCCCAACAGGTGGTCTAGATGTGGGGACGAGCTGTTTTTAAGTGCTGTCTCCCCGCAGCCTCTCCAGCACCATGAGAATTTGCAATTCCCCTACCGGCAAGAAGAAGGTCCCATCCCATGAAAGGTAAACTTGAGCACAGTTCCTCACCCTGGAGAAAATACTGGACATTGACCCCATTAGCTCAGTGTCCAAGCATTCCAAATGATCAAGGGTCACTTTTCAACAATTTAGCTCCTCTCACACTTTATCACTGGCCTGATGTCATCAGTCTTGTTAGAGAAAAAGTAACTAGGCAAAGAGTATACCCTGTTTGGCTGAGGCAGCCTCATCAACACAGATCATTAATTAAAATAAAACCTAAATCTGAATTGTCTTTTTTTTTTTTTAAGTAAATCGAATGAGATGTAATTTATACTGATTTTTTGGTTTGGTTTTGTTGCTGCTTTCCAAAAATGATTTCAACACTGCGTTCCATAAGGGCATTTCATTAACCAGTTGAATTTAAGTGACTTAATTGATGTACTTAAAGCATTAACTTTGCTGTTAAAAAATAAAACGACTCAGGGCAAACACACTGTCATATTGTTGTTATTGAACACAGACTGCAAAGCGTTAGCACAGAAGATGCTGCAGAGCACACAGTTAGACACGGTCCGTGTCCCAGGGGCATGCAGTCCCAGCAAGGTTGTTATATGGTATTCATTGCAATTTGATGAACTTCATTTATCTAGACAGCCATTTATTTAGGATGAATTGGAAGCTACTGAATCATCTTAATTCAGAGGCTTCTACTGCACCATGGGTCTGCAGTAGCTATTAAACTTGGGAAAACTCGGCAGCCATGACACAATGAATGGATTATTCCCACAAAATTGTCTGGGTCGTGATGAATCATCAGCTTTATGGACAGGTGTTGGGCAATATTCACTATCACCTTTCTTCCCCCTTGGGTTTTTAAGTATGATATCAGTGCTACAGTCACTGTTAACTCATCTTCCCCAATAAAGAAGTCATCTGTCACAGATGATGCTATTTCCCAAATAGCACAATTATTCCATTCTTGAGGGAAAAAAAAAATCATACAAGCCTGAAACCCTGATCTGAGATGAGGGTTCCCCTAGGCACTGAGTTCTCTGAAGCAATGAGCTAATGAGGAAAGGAGAGTCCTCTCTGCAACACACATAGCCACTTTATGGCGTTCTATCACTAACTGAGAGCAGGAATTCCCATAAACTATACTTGGAGGGTTCATTTGGATTATTTACAAGGCCAAGAGAGGGAACATGCAAATCAAAACTTGCATATAGAGTGAATCCCATTGCTGAACAATGTCCATTCTATTTATAGACCGGAGTGCTTTTTCAAAGATAGGTGGTATGTAAGATGTGACAAAATCTTAAGAGTTGTCACTCTCCAGATCTTTGGCTGCTCTCTAAATTCAATATCAGAGACTTTTACAACCCATAGACCAAATCTGTGTTGTCTCTGATAGTAATGCTTATACTTGGAAACTAAAAACTAAACAGTAGGATCTTATTACAAAAAGTCACAGCAACTTCTAATCTTCTCCGAATTGAAAAAAAAAAAATACTAAGGGCATTGTATAAGCCAAGGTTCTCCAGAGAAACAGACAAAAAGAACAAATAGAAGATAGATAGGTAGGTGGATAGATAGGTAGATGACTTATTTTAAGGAATTGACTCACACAGTTATGGAGGCTAGCATATTCAATATTTGTAGGGCAAGCTCGCAGGCTGGAAACTCAGGCAGGATTTTTTATACCATTAGCTTCATTCCTATTTGTCTGGGAACCCTGCTTCTGCTTCAGGCCTTTGACTGAATGCATGAGGCCCATGCCCATTATTTGCTGCTCCCTCTGATTGTTGATGTTAATCACATCTACCAAATACCTCCACAGCAACATTGAGATAAGAGTTTGACCAAAGAACAGGGTACCATAACTTAGCCAAATTGACACTTAAAATTTAACCACCACAGGTATCAATTCTGCTTGTCAACATTTATACTGTGAACTTCATTAGAGAATATTTCTTAAGTTGGCAAAAATAAAACCAATAGGATCTGTGTTCAATAAAAGAAAGATAGCCTAACTTTTGTCCATATTATGGCTTAAACAAAGTTATTTGACATATTTAATTATGTCACACTTTTCTTTGTTGGTGTCAATTATTTTGTTGAAAAATATATTTCTTACGTTTCTTGAAGTCAGATGTTGGCAGACAATGGCCCATGGCTAACTTTGACCCACTGGATTATATTACACGGCCCATGAGCCAAGAATAATTTTTACATTTTTAAATAGTTACATTACAAATAGTTAGGTAAGGAATTATATGCTCAAAAATGGTTATAATTGTATACTACGTTATCTGTAATTACAACACACATGCATACACATGCACATGTGCACACACACACATTATAGAAAACCTACATAATCTCCTAGATTTTGCCTCTTGGCCTTCTAACTCTAAAATATGCACCAACTTGCCCTTAAAAATTTTTTTGCCAACCCTTGTTATAAACCAAATACATTCTCATTGTGGCAAGTCTTAAGTATCCTAACTAGTTATATGCAACGTTATTGTAACAAGTTCTTCTAATCCATTTTATAATATCATAATTCCTTAAGAAGCTTTAAAAATAATAGCTTTCTTGTTTGGTCTTTTACTTAAGATCCTATCTCTATGAAGTAGACATTTAAAAAAATATATCAGCAGCTCTGGTATTTAAAAGAAGCCTCATTTAAAGCTAAACAAAGCAATCAGGCAGCAGACTCCAAAGGCCTGCCATGTCTGGCCCTTTGTCTGCATTTCCAGCCTCCTATGACTCTCCTCTCCCTCCCTCCACTCCAGCCACATGAACCTTTTCTTCATTCTTTGAATACTTCTACCTTGTCCCTACCTCCTGTCTTTGCATTTATTGTTCCCCTTGCCTGGGGGGAAATCCTCATAGAGTTTCACATGGCTGCCTTCTTATCATGCAGATGTCAGCTCAACTGTAACCTACTGAGGCAGGGTGATCCTGACAATCTTCCTAACTCACACTCCCCGTCCATCTCTCCTTCTCATGGTTTTAATCTTTATATAATGCTATTTGGAATTATTTGTAAATTTTTTAACTTTCATCAGTAGAATAGCAGCTCTAAGACTATCGGGCTTTCGTCTGTCTTATTCACGTCTGTACACCAGTATCTCGAATATTCCATGGCCATAGAAGGTATTCAATCAATATTTGTGCAGGAAGCAAGTGGGAAGACTGAGTTAATATATCATCATCCCTGGTGACTGGGTCTTTCAGTTAAGTCATAACTGGTTAAAAGTGGCCTGAAAAGTATTTAATCTGACTATTTAATTAACTAAAGGTTTTGAGGACCCAACTCACACAAAGTACTAGGTGCTACAGATATAACAGTAAAGAAAAAAGACAAGGTCCCTGTATTCAGGGAACTCACAAAATTATGTATCAGGAACACAGAAGTTTGAAATAATATCATATTCCAGAGAATTCACGGTGGTTCCTTGGATATGAAGAGTTTTAACAGAATATCAATGTTATCCATAAGGAATTATTATAAAGATTTAAGCTAAAAATTAAAAGACAGAAAAAAAATTGCATGTGCTATAAAAGACAACATAGAAATAAGTTAGTCTACAATACTCAAACGTATTGATCCTCACACTTCATGCCTACTGGTTTGATGTCAGAGATGGAAAATTTCTATCTAAAGATATACATGATACTTTTTCAGTTGTTCAGGTTTCTGACATTCAAATATTAGAGTAATTTAGCCAGAAAAGGGATATTGAACATGCCTACATTACTTCTTTGTCTTGTTTCTTTTTAAGTGGTTACTTCATAGTTTAAACATGGCCAGGATCCAATTTTGACCTCTTAGCCCAGGGTCCCTCTCCAGAGAGGAAGTGTCAATAGGAAAACCTGGCAAAAGTCCAGTAATGCACACATACATGCAATAAATATAAAAATATAAACTACATATTTTTCTATCATCGAGAGTGAAATTGATGAATGGGCATATCTATAATTGTCGCAGAACTGAAAATCAGGAAACCTTCCAGTGTGTTGCAAATAATCTTTGATCTTGAATAAGAGACTTTACTTCTTTGGTCCTCAGTTTCCTCTTCTGTAAAATAAAAGCATCTTATGACATCATCTCTAATCTGCTCATTTCCAATTCTAGATTCTACTCTAAAGTTTAGTTTATACAAATGAATATAGCCTAGTATCATTATAATAAGCATAGCCAATTTTAATTAAGGATGAACCAATGATTTTTTGAATTTCAGGACTGATACTATAAATGTATGACAAAACATATAAAATTGCACATCTTAAGTGTATGTTGCTACTGCATGTCTACCTTAATAAAGTTCTCATTTAAAAAAAATGCCTCTTGAGCTCATGATCTAAAAATAATTAACAGTATATTTGAGAAAAAAATAAGAATGACATATTATCATATGGATATTCTTTTAAACTATTGCTCAGGCAAATTTAAAAAATATACTCTTTATCAAGTCCCTACTACTTGAATTTTGTTGACCTGTTTGATTTTTTTAACCACCTCTTAAATTCAGCCAGTAAGTAAATAGTTATACATCATTTTCATTTTCAAAATAACCAATTGTTCGATCTCCACCTCCCTGCCCCTCCCCAGCCTGGACAGTTGCTGGGGTGCAGAGACTGCTACCAGTCTGTGAGTGTGAGAAAGCCTGTCTGTTCACCTGCCAAGAAAGGCCTGGAATAAGCACACTACTTAGCTGCATTGCCTCAAAGCAAAAACAACTCGTTAAAGAGAAAACAATTCAGTCACACTGAAACAAAACATAAATTTCTCTGAATTCAGCTGTATTTTGGTAGACTGAATTCAATGAAACCAATTAACAGTGGGTCAGGCAGCTTTAAGAATAATGAGGAGAAAAAAAAAACTATGGGATAGAGAGAAAACATAAGGAGAAGAAGAGATAGAAACAAAAGAGAATGAGGGAAGTTGTAGCTTGCAGTTTCAGGACCAAAATTCATGTTTTCTTATACTTTATGAGAAAAATCCCTTCTAGAATTCCCAGGCAAAATCTATGCCAACTCTGTGGCTATAGAAGAGAAAACAGAGAAACAAAGCAACCACATGGACTCTGAAGAACAGTTTTTACTGAACCTCAAGATTTAAGCAAATCCTTTTTCTTTACCTTGAAAATGTCTCAATGCTTCAGTTCTCATTTCGTGGTAAACACAACTAAAGCCAAGTGAAACAGTACTCTTGTTCTTTGTCATTCTTTTATCGGCCTGCATAGCTCAGGCAAAAAAATCTGAATTACATACATATTTGCAAATGTGCAGACCATATATTGGAGAACCTCATGAATTATAGATAAAAGAATAGGGTGCTGTGTAGTAAAAGCACAAGAATATTTTTGTGGCATTTTCCTATCTTTCCTGAATAGTCAGAGATGTTTTAAGTAAGGTTCTGCTTTCATTAATGCTTAGGCACTGTTCCTTCCTCAACACTGAAATGATGTTATAAATGGCATGTCTGTGTATTATAACCAGGTCCCAATATCTTCTTTTTTTTCTGCATCCCACATCAAAAGACTGACCTGGACAATGCCAAAGCAATGGAGAAATGCCTTTAGTTATTATTACCAGAGTAAATGAAGAAACTGCAGACCAGATGGGTGTATATTATCTATCCAACTAAAAAAGTGTCTTGTTAACAGAGATAAATGGCCTGAAATGGCAGAACATTTTCTTGCAATTTTAAAAAATAATAGCAGCAATATTTCAGAGGATAATTCTGCAATTTTTTCAAGGTTTCTGCTAAAAACCACATTTGATATTGATAGATACATTCTTAAAGTGTTCATTGACACGTTCATAAATATGTGAAGTTGAAAGAGGATTTTTTTTTTTTTTAAATCCCAACTATCGTCATCTCTCTTGGAAACTTGAAGACGTAATGTGAATAGCCTATAGCATCCAGTAGGGCTGAACATGCATTCATTCCTGAATCAGCTTTGCCAAAACAAAATGAGGACAGAGTGATGCAAGGGGGAATGTATGATTTACAAGAGTCAGAAAGACTCTGGCCACTCCCGTTAATATCTGTGTGACCTTGAATGTGCCAAAGAACTCTGTGAAATCTTAGTTTTCAAATATCTAATATGTAGGTAAATCTAGCATAGAGGATTGCCATGAGAATTTTTTAAATACTCTGTAAATATCCCGTCTAGTACATGTAGGTTGCCATCTAAGTGTTAATTTCTCAATGAGCAATATTTGTACAACATATTGGTTCTTTTCATCTTTTTGTGGAAAAGAGCTTCTAGTTTTTCACCATGGGGATGTTTTGGTTTGTTTTTTTTTTCAATGTTATGGGTACATAGCTCTATTTCAGATAGAGAATGAAACAAGGTCTCTGGCAAAAGTATATAATAAATCTTATCCCCCTTCTCTATCCTTGGCCTGGTTAAATCTATGTTATGGTTAAATCTAAGACTCACTATGAATATGAAAACATTGCCTTCATTTGCATTCAGCCATGTCTGTAGTCCAAAAGAAAAAAAAGTTATTAGAAGAAAAGTACAATTAAATTCTGAGATATTTGATGTTATTTGGAAAGCCTCCTTTCTCCAGGATCATAACAATGATTTACTGATTTATAAAGGGCTATACTTTAGAAGCAGTCAAAATCTTTCCCTAATAATTGTGATATCTTGTATTGCTGATCTCAGTGATATCTAGCTAGAACATCAAAATCGCCTTCAGATGATATGTGGGCCTTTTTTTTCATTTGTGTCATCTCAGTTGCCCTTGTAGCCACCCAGGAATCTTGGGTGGATTGCAATCTTTCCACTTAGCATTTGGTGAGTCAGTTTGTTTAATTACTAGGAGTACTGAAGGATACGAGTGACTTATTAGCCTGCCAAGCCCAGGAGAAACTATGGCACTATATGTGACACCCCAGAAATAAAACAGAAGATGAAGGTGTTTGCTTGGCACTTGCAGCCCAACTTTGTGAGATGACTGCAGTTGCCACAGTCAGAGGACTCCCATCATACAGATTTGCGTCATTGCGCTAAGTGATGATCACATCAAGTCAAATGATCTGGAAAAAGGGCGAGGGAGGCAGCATGTGGGAGACTCATACACTACCTTCCTTACAGTGGGTCCAAGGCAGGCCCTTCCTGACCCAGCTTTTTCTCTGTTCTTCACACCAGAGGAAGTCGCTCGCTTAGATTGAGAAGGTGTATCATATGAAAAGTGTGTATCTCAGCACTAATTGGTGGTGGCGATGTCAGATCCGTCTCTCTTAATTCACAATAAAAGAGAAAATTCTGTGGCATCGAGTAGACCTCTCATTGTAGTTAGGTGATTAGACATGTATTTTAAGTGACTCCATCACATTAGTTTTCTGCCCAGGAAAACCAGCTTCTTCTCCGCTCCATCATATGCTCCTGATAGGAGCTGCCAGGTGTTTGTTTGTTTGTTTGTTTGTTTGTTTTTTATCACCTCACCCTCTTCCCTGGTCTGGACCAATCTCTGCACTTTCCTTAGATATTTTAAATTTCAGAGAACAGTCAGGACAATACAATCTCCCTCTTGTGGCCAAAGTCAAAAAAAAAAGTGAATTTTTTTTGATATGCTTGCCCAGAAATAGACCATGTGGTAAAAATAATAATAAAGATGAAATGCAGACAGAATGGTGAGATGTCGAGGAAGGGTCTCCAGAAGCCACACTCTTGATTCTGGTTATTCTTAGGGCTCAGCTGAATCTGTCTCCTTGCCCCTGTTTGGTTAGTCAACTCTGCTATGATTGTATAAATTGATAAATGACTGCTCTAGCCAAGAGCTTGCTAGGGTTATGTTTCTGACACTAGCAACCAAACTAATACGCTCACCAAAATATAATATACTCAGCTCTATTTCCTTCTAAGCAAAGACTGAAATGTAACCCTAATAAAATACTTGTTACTTAGGTAACTGAACAGAGGCCTTACTTGTGAAGAACACTTCGCCTTGACAGTCTGACTTAACAAGTTGCTTCAACTCTCTGTATTTTAATTTCCTCATCAATTAAATGGCGGGGGGTGAACTAGATCAGAGGGACTAGGTGACGGGGGATACATGCGCCACGCCCCCACACAGTGGCAGTTGTTATATACCGACCCTGGCAATCTATCAAAGGACCTTCTGCCTCAGAAGTGTTCTCAGTACACTACACAAGATAAAATTTTCTTTCCGTGCCTGGATCTTCGATAATCTCAAAATACCACTATAAAATTTCTTACAATCCAGTATATGAGACCAGGCAAATATCTAATCCCCACTTCATAGGTAAGGGAATTGAGACACACAGAAATATACTGTTTATGTAAAACTCTTCATTTTGCTTTTAACTCCTCCTCCTCTTCCAGGGTTGGGGGCCAGAAGGAGGACGAAAAGCTAGGGAGAGCTTCGAGTACAGTGAGTTCCTTTCCTGAGAAGTGGAGCCGAGTGGGGCACGCTGCTCCATGCCTTCTGTATGATTATCTTGGAAATTATCTCCGTCTTCTCCATCCTTTCCTCTCCCCTACCTTATCTCATCACATCAGTACCAGCTGGCTGTACCCCACATTAAAGGAAGAATGGGGCCCAACCAATTATTGCTTCTCTGCATTAAGATGTATCCTGTTGAGCAGCATTCCCAAAGGGGATGAACTTATGAGTGGGAAATAACAGAGGAGCTCAGTGAAACTGGCTCTAGGATCCACTTTTGAACCCAAGCAGAAATGCAAATTGGGGGTTCTAAGCATGCCATTTAGTCAACCATGCAAATTAGCACATGCTCACTAGCCCCGGGCCTGAAAGAAACCAGGAGGCGGGGGCTACAAGGAATTCCAATCTGTTCTCTTACTCCTTCAATTGACTTTGGTCATGTTTTCGTTGGTATTTGCGTCTGTAGATGCCTATGACTGAAGGTGAATGTTTGTTTTTTTAACCGGGGCATCAGGAAGCCGATGTGAAGGAAAAGAAATGAGTTAAGATTGAGTGTTAGTGATGGTAAATTTTACGAGTAAACTATGAAAAAAAGGTTAAAAAATAGAACACAAAAAAATTTTATATATATATATATATATATATATATATATATATATATATATATATATATATATAAGTTCTTACACATACACACATCTAAAAAACTGGTGCAAAAAAATGCAATTCAACCTAGTCAACTCTACATCTGAGAAACTTTTTTTTTTTTTTTAAAGGTTACCATTTGCAATCACTGTTTATGGGTGCAGGGGTTAGGACGACTGTATTTAGTTGCAATTGTTCAAATATATGCTCTTCATAAAAGCAAGTGTCTCGCTCTGACAAGGGTTGTAACCTTCATACGTTTCCTATAGCTCCAGCTGAATTGAAGCTATTAGGTCCTATTCACTTCCACATTCTCAGTGAAGATTCCATTTCCCAATTATTGGAACAGTGAGTCAAATAAAAGCAAATGTTGCTAAAGAACACAACATAAAAAGAGTCTTTCAATATCTAAAGAAAGCTGGGGGATTGATTGAAACTAAGTAGTTGGAAATACATCTCCATCCATGTCTTCAACTACAAAGGTGGTGGTAGGGAGTGGGCGGGTTAAGGACAAGAGTGGTAGGAGTTGGGAGCAGCAGCAAGAAAGAGAGCAAAGTCATTGAAGTAAAAAAAAAAAGAGAGAATTGGTATCTGGTATTTCCTCTGTGATTTGAAGCTGTCAGGCCTGCATCTTGTACATCTACCCAGACTGAACACATTGCTATCACGAAGTGGAACTTTCTTCTAAGGTAGATTAAAGAGCTAATAGGTGAAACCAGCTGCAAAAAGAATCTGTTTTGTTGTTGTTGTTGTGTTTACTTGTTTGTTTTTCTTCAGAGCACGAGTCCTTACAAAACTGGAAAAATACAGCTTCCAGATTTCCTGGGATTGGGGAGCGGGGTATAGCCTAGGAAGGAGTTTCTACAATCTTCCAGTTTTTAGAGAGCCTTAAACTCAATGTATTTCCATGAATCCTTCCAACATGTGACTTGTCATAGCAGCTTCTAAAATGTTACTGGTGTGAAGAGATCTGGAGAAGCCTAGTTTTGTTTTTCCCCAAGATATTTTTTATTTATTGCTTTAATCTTTGAGTAAGACCTGGGTGGGTATATTTGTGAATCCTGGCTCCTGGCTACCTCAGGTGGGTGCTTCATTACATATCCTTTAAAGAATAGATGACCTGTTTCTGCTCAGTCATCACAGCCTAAGCAAATAGTTGGAAATGATAAGTGTGCCAACCAGCTGGGGGTCACACAGCCAACTCATGGGCATCTTAGGAGTTTCTTTGAATGGGGGTCCAGGGCCCGTAGAGTTTATGAATTCTAAGGGTTTGGGGGGAAAAGAAAGCACTCAGGATATTTGTTAATTGTTAGAAGTATGTTAAGCAATTCTAATTTGATCTATGTAATCTTCACAAAAACTCTGTAAATAAAATCTGATTATTTGCATGTTCATTAGGGAAACAGGACATACTGAGATTGTCCAGCTTCCTTGGCCATAGCTGGGGGACATGGACTCAGATGTCCTTGACTCCAAAAGCTCACAGAAAATGCATCTACTTTTTCTCCATCTTGATGGAAACCTAATTAACAAATAAAATTATAAGAAATTTAAAGTATATAATGGGATTTGATACACACGCACATTGTGAAAGGATTCTTTTCATTGAGTTGATTAATACATCTATCACCTTACATATTTATCCTTTGTGTGTGTGTGTGTGTGTATGAGAACATGTAAGCTGTGCTCTCTTAACAAATTTTAATTGTAAAATACAGTGTTTTTAACTACAGTCATCATGTTATACACCAGATCCTCAGCCATTATTCATCTTATAACTGAAGGGTCATGTCCTTTTACCAGCCTCTCCCTATTTCAGCCACCTCCCAGCCCCAATCCATCCACTTCTTAAGTTGTTTTTTTTTTTTATTTTATATTTTTAACGATTTTTGTTGCACAATGAAATGTATCAAAAGTAGAGAAACAAAACATTTAACTTTAGAGACTAGAATATAAAAGCCAAACGAACCAAAAGAAAGTGGGAAGGAATTAATAGATAGAAAAGCTGAAGCTATTTAAAAAGAAAACTACAAACCGAACAAAAAAATGGTTCTCAGGAGCCCCTCTTCGCTGGGAGGCATCTGAGAAGCCAGGCTCCCAGGCTTTGCGGTGGGGGGTGGAGTCCACAGACACATTGGCTCCTTCATCCGCACTGCAGTTTCCAGAAGGAGTACTGCCTTCTCCCGAAAGCCCATTTTAAATAGCAGACACTTCTGGGATGCGAGTGGATTCCTGTACATTAGAGGTTCCTATGGTTCAGCAGCAGTGCTTTTGAAGCTTTTTTTGAGCACGGTGCACATAAGAAGAGAACCATATAGTGTGACTCTATATACACACGCTTATTATATATCTATAGATGTGCATTCATAACTGAAAAAAAATAAACTTCCCTAAATAATATTGCCTTTTCTACATGCAATGCATTCTGATAACGTTTTAATGCATTTTTAGACTATGGTGTTGAGAGCCCAATGCGACAATGGTTATGAGTACACGCCATGGAGTAAGACCAGCTGGGATTATATCTGATTCCACATACCTGCCAGTTGTATAAACTTGAAAAAATCACTTAACCTATACTACTAATTCCACATAGAAACTAATATAGAAATTGTGATGGTTGATTTTATATGTCAACTTTACTGGGTTCAGGAATGCCCATATAGCTGATAAAACATTATTTCTGGGTGTGTCTCTGAGGGTGTCTCCCAAAGAGATTAGCATTTGAATCTGTACACTGAGTAAAGAGGAAGGGCAAATTTATTCTTTCTGGGAAAAAAAAATCAATTATTCTCCTGCCCTTGGACATTGGCCCTCGTGGTTCTCAGGCCCTTGAACTCGTAAGAGAACTTAAGCAAGCAGCACCTCCACCCCAATTCTCAGGCCTTTGAACTTGGATTGAATTACACCATTGGCATTCCTGGATCTCCAGATTGCAGAGAGCAGACATGGGACTTCTCAGCCTACATAATCACGTGAACCAATTTCTATAATAAATCTCCTCCTCTATATATCTATATTTACATCTATATCTGTATCTATCCTATTGTTTCTGTTTCTTTGGAGAATGCTGACACAATGATGATGTGAAGATTAAGTGAATAAATATTACATAAAATGACTGCCTCATAAAAGTACCCAATAAATGCTCTTATTCTATTAACCTCGTAGCACAATGTGGCACATAGATGGAGCACCTTTACAGTAGCTGACACATGAAAGTGCTGAACAAATATTTGCCATTTGTGGCAGTATGCACTTATTATACCTACTAAGTGTAGGACTACGCATTAGGAGTTTTGAGAGTAAAACAAAATAAAATTAGAAAATATTTAAATAGATGAGAATAAAAAGGAGATCAAAGAACATAAATACTTTCATGGAGACAGAAATATTTTTTACTACTGTGAGATCAGAATCATAGCCATTTCCTTTCACAATTTAATATAAAATAATTCGGCATAGGTATTTGTCCATTCTCCTATTTAGACTATTTCTCTCACTAAACAATCAAGTATTTTAGGGCCAAGACTATGTCTATTAATCCACCACTGTGCTTTCTAGGTCTAGAGCCATGCCTTTTCAATAGAAGTCACTCAATAAATTACTACTTGCTGAATGGATAAACAAATAAATTGACCAACATTATTACTTATCCATATATTATCCATATATCAAAGTAATTGTTCAATTTAAAAAAAAATCTATAGTATTGAGGACTATTGGTTGTCAGTGAACAGTTTCTCCCTTCCCCCAACTTTTCTCACTACTCACTTTTTAAAATCATGCTGATATTCATACAATATGGTAGTTGGGGGAGGGGGAGAAATATGGGGAGAGAGAGAGAGAGAGAGAGAGAGAGAGAGAGAGAGAGAGAGAGAGAGAGACACATGTAGGGCTTTTCCAAGCCCTAAAAGAAAAGCAAGATTTGGAGAAATTTCACATTTCTCTATGAAGCACATTCCAGGCACATGGCATTTCTCAAGAATTCTAAATGCTCTGTGATAAAGGTCTCTGGGATGAGGTTGCAATCTTCCATTGACCAGGCCAGGAAGTTGGTAGCCCATGAATTCTTGCTCCATTTCTGAGCCCAGAGAAAGGAGAGAAGCCAAATGAGAGGCCATCACCTACAACTTCCATTTGTAGTTTTTTTCTTTTTCCTTCTTCTATTTATCTGGGCAAAAGCATAAAGTAGGAGAAAAGTACTGAAATCCAAGGGGAAAAGACCTTTGAGATTATGACACATTGTTTCCTGCTGATGTTTCCAGCTTCTTTTTATGCCCAGCTGGCATTATATCCTTAACAACCCTGACTTCCATCCTGTTAATAGAGGAGAATTCTGTTTTATGCTAATGCAAGGAAATGACAAAGTTGGAATTCTCCAAAGAATCGAGGGATCGTGATTCAAGGTAGAATAGCCCTGATTCACCTCTCTAAGTGGGAGATTGTAGGATGAGCAAGGTCTTGAGATGAATAAGCCAATTATGTGGTATTGCTGAATGCCTACTGCTTACTTAACATTGTGCAGGGCAAAACAGAGGAGGAGGAAAACAAGACTCAGTCCTGTTCAAGGAGCTGTGACATTTTCTTTCTAATAGAAGAGAATTGACTACAACACTAAAGACAAAAAATCCTGAGAGTAGGACTTGTTTCCTACTTGTCTGTGATTCCCTGTACCTAACACCAGGCCTAACACACAACAGGTAAATACTGATAATGAACTGATGAGTAGTTGTAAGGAGAAAAAGTATAACCTTTGGAATAGATAGACCTAGATCTCATACCTGCCATTTTCTAGGTAGGTGATTCTGCACAACTTGCTTGATCTCTCTAAGTGCTGGCATCGAAAACTTTCCTCATTTTATCTTTTTTTAAAAAAGTGTAAGTATTAATTGCATCAGAGCTAAAACATTAAGCACTGTACTTGACAAAGAGTAGCTGCTTAATAAATGGTTACTGCTTTACGATTGTTGTTAAGATCAGGCTTTAGTTCATAGTCAGCATGGATACCTCCTTCTTCCATACATGAAGATACCTGGACAAAGGTGCAGAGCACAATTATGATGAATATCCAGAAATAGGCCCGTGGGTTGTCCTTCATTCAAATATGTTCCTTGAATATCTTTCCCACTCAAGCAGTACTGATTTCAGATTCTATCCTGAGCTGTTTCTTGAATATTACTGATCCCTGGCATAATAATACTAAAGGCGGCCTAATTTACATCCTAGGCAAAGGAATGAAAGACCCAGTCCCACCAGCATGGGGCTAACAAGAATTTTTGGGAAATACTGAAGGGTTAGAAGCCATAAGGCAGGCAATAAAATGTGCATGGTAGAAAGAGAACAGACTTTTCTGACAAATCCTAAGTTCAAGTTCAAGTCCAAGTCCAAGTTGTATAGTGTATTAGCTATATGCACTAAAGCAAATTATTTGAGCTTTCCAAACTACAGATTTAAAATTTAGATAGTTTCTGCAAGGTCGTTGTAAGAATTACATAATAAAACGTATAATGTATTTAACACAGTGTCAGTCACAGAATAATTAACAAATACCTTATTTTAATAGTTATTCTCCTCTAAACTTGACATTAGAACCCTACCATCGGGTGCAGCCATTTTCCAACATAGCCATTATGCACTCCTAAAATATTTCTAAAAATACTTTAATTTCATACTGCTTCATTAAACACTAATATTTCTCACCCTTTTAAATTGTAAGTCTTTTTAGTTTGTGAAGAGTTGATCATTTCTGTCATTGGACCCCAGAAACTCTTAACTCCTGAAATAAGAGTTTCCTTCTTGAGCTAAAGAAACTTCATCAAGCAGACATTGCCAACTGCAGCAATGACTATTCTTTCAAAGTCTCTAGAGGGCAAGATCACTATAATTTGCTCCTAAATTTCATCTGACTTGTGATTCCAATTTAGCCAGAATTATGAAATGTCCCTTCAAATTAAGTAAACCATAGCTGCTTTTGTGCTGTCTACCTGATGACAATATATCCCATTAGCCCTGCTCTCCGGATTTCAATAAAGTTCAAACTCATCTGTAATGACCCCAGAATTGGCACTACTGTCCTTGATCACTACCAACAATCTATTGATGAAAAGGAGGCATTAGCAATCAATATAGTGTCAACTTCCAAAAAAGTTTCTGCCACTCACAGAAGGTTATTTATTGAGATGTTGATAAACTTTGGACATAAATCAACATACAAAAAAGAAAATTAGGGGACTCACCATCATTTATCCAATATCACATGAGAAGGTAGAAATATTACATAAATATAATGATTCTGTGTTCTTAAATAGAAATAATTAGATTTAAGGACCAAAAAATGAAGACTTTGATATAATCTTCCAGGAAAGGAAGTTTTCAGACAGGTGAGTTAAAGTGGATAGAGTGTTACAGAGGGGAAAGTATTTCATAGATCTAATCTATGCCAACATGCTAATCCTTCATTGTTTGTATCACATAATCCTTCCTACAACTCTAAAAAAAGGTATTATCTCAACTTTAAAAATGAGTGAATTGAGGTCCAGAAACGTTGACTAACCCACCCAAGGCCACTCAGCTAGAGGTGAAGGAATTAGGATGGGTACATAAATCTGTCCCAGTTTAGAATCCACACTTCAGGTTGGCCATGACACATGACATGCTGGAACTATATAACCTTGAAGACAAGGACTAGAGATAGATGGTTTTTCAATTCAATTTTGAATTCAGTTTAATTCGTGAAGAATTGTTTGGTAACTGCTATCACAGACTTTTATAGGGAAGCTATATACCTTAAGGATTATGCCTGAGGGTTCTAGAGTCAAATTCTCTTTTTATTTGAATTTCTTCTCTCTCAGTTTTCCTCCTCTGTAACATGGAAACAAAGATAATTGCCTTACACAGTTTCCATGAAATTTAAACAAGATGGCATATAAAAGCAAAGTGCATTACCTAGCACAGTGTATATTCAACATGTGGTAGCTCTTGTTACTACTCCTTTTAATACAAAGCCATCTTATAAATTAACATAATCTAGATAAAGCAGTTGAATTATTCAGTGGCAGTATTTATTTATTGTTAGAGGAGAACAGAAGAGCAAACAAACACTGCTTATTCAGGACAAAGAAAAGGTTGAATCCAATCATTGCACTTCATCCAGAGTTATGGGAAATAGTCTCCAAAACAGGCATATTAAATAGACTCCTCCAATGTACTGCTGAGAGCCACGTAGCAAACTGATGGTGAAGGGAAAGGTTCTTACCTGCCTGTGTTAAAAAGAATTTTCTGTTATTATTTATTTGAAACATCTAAGGGCAAAATCTTTACTAAAGCTTGTGACAATTAACATTGGGGAAAGCTAATGGATAGTAGACATAAGAAGCTATTTTGAAGGTGTGGGTTCTCTCAAGGATTTTATTTTTCTCTTTCAGAATCTGATCCTCCTATTTCTTAAAATTTTTGCTTAACTACAAGCCTAGGGGCATCACAGCCTTTTTAAAAAAGCAGTTCATTCAAGATAGTTTTTTCAATTCTGATCAATAGTTTTGCTGGGAAAAAAATACCTCTAAGAGCCAAAAAAAAATGCTTAGAAGCCACCTGAAACTCCTATAACCCATACTGTCCCACATTTTTTGTGCACGTAATCTAGATAAGAGAAATTTAGCCCCTTTTTTATTCAGAAGAAGGTACTTTGGGATTGCAGCAGTGAAAACAAGGCAGTGATGAGCCTCCAGGACACTGACAAGTAGCCCCCCGCATCCTGCTTCCATCCCAGTCCTATGTCATGTTAAAAATGAAACATTCACATGGCCATAGATTCTTGCCATTTCATTTCCTAAGCAGAAGAAAGCCATGTGGAGCTCTACAAAGCTAAGCTATTTCTCTCCGAAGAAATCTCCATTCCCATCTTCTCTGGGGAAATACTTCTTGAGACACATCCAGGAAACAGATTCATCATCTTCAGTAGAGTCTAGATGTGTAGACGAGAGCTCAACCTGAGCTCTGATGCCAGAGCTCCTGGAGAATGTCCTTGACCACAATCCCAGAATCCTTGAGTACTCTGTATCCTCCTCAGGCTGAGGCTGCTCCCTTTAGCCAGAACTTTCTCAGCCTCTTCTGGGGATGCTTTTCTTCTGCCTTTCCCTCTCCCAGTCTGTCTGTTTTGCTGCAGGCACCACATGCCTCCACAAATTGTTAATACATTTTCTATTCCATACCTTCTTATTAGTTTGACTTCTTCCTTGCCTTGCCCTGGGCCTTTTTCTTATATGCTTCATTCTTACCAGTGTCTTCTCCCCATGCAAACCTCTACTTGGGATTTCTTCCAAAGTTAACTTTCAGTTTTTCAAAACTCATAGAGGAAGCAAGGTGAGTTTGCAAGCCTTGACATTCGAGGCATCTTGGAATGTTCACCCCAACTAGATTCTTATTCCCAAGATGTTTGCTTTTCTCTTCTTGTTAGCAGAAGGTTTGAGTGGAGAAAAGAAAGATACATCATGATTGACAATCTTGGTCTTAAGAGGCTGAGACTAATATTTTCGTGGGAATAGCCTGTTTGTTTACAGTTGGGCGCTTGGGGTGGTTATGCAGGTGGTTGCTGTGGGAGCTTCAACAACACCAGCAGCAGGGACTCACCTCCGCCCTGTCCTTGTCCCACAGCTCCCTCCCCACCCACTGTGCTCAGACCCTAGTTACCAGGAAACAACAGAAAACCAAAACGTTACAGGGCTCTCTTTGTCAGTAGAAGAGCCCATTCGCTGTAGTTAAGCCCATGTTTGCAGATTTCAAGTCAGCTACTTGCTTCCATTTCTAAGCACCCCTCTCTATCAAAGTCAAGACAAATGGACCTGCTCCACATTCAAACAGCCTTTATGCTGACCTGTGCTTGACACCACACAGTCCCACAGGAAACTCCAGTTCTTGCTTTTCCAGAGCAGCTGATGGGTTAGGCACCCCTGTGGCTGATACCAAGGAAAGCCCAGAGTGATAGAGGTTAGATAAACAAATAGTTGGCTGTCACTAGGTACCATGCCTAGTTTCTAGTGTGCATGCAGATAGACTGAACCCCTGAATGCACAGTCTCATTACCTTTCCCTGAAGGTGGTATCAGACTATCTGACTGGCTTTATTCTTCCTGTTTTTTTTTCTTCCTAGTCCTTTCAACCAGAGCAAGCCCTACTTTCATACTCCTGTATCAGTATGAACTGACCTCTTGTATTTAAGACTGTGAAACCAAAAGTTTATCATGCCACACCTGAGTCATTTTGTATTTGACTGCTGGAATATTGGCAATAGTTTGAATTGGCCTGAAGATAGATTGAGTTGAATCAATATTAAATGATATTGTGAATTTGATACTTTAGACTCTGGATCTTCCTAGGAAGGAAACTTAGCCAGAGTCATTTTACTTCTAACGCTTTTTAGTAGCTTAAGAGAGTATAAGTAGAAATATTTTAAAATAAGTCACCACTTCTGTACATAAGAGTCCTGGGAAGCTATGCCTCTCCTGCCATGTCCTGTCCACTCCTTCCCATCACATGGGGAAGATGGGAAGAAGATGGGGAAGATGGGGAAGATGCCAATAAAATATAATGACTAAACAATTCAAAGACAATCATACAATCACAGGCAGGCAGCCCTCCCAGTTTTAAATGACTGTAGACTCATTTAAGCATTTGTTTACAGAGGGTGAAAAGTCTGTGATGGATCATGCAAGTCAGAACTAAGTAATGGTTCACCATGGCCTGGTTAATAGTTAGACAAGCTGTTCACGTTTGATTAGGGTTTTCTTTTCCATTGCTATAATTGTATGATAATTAACTCAACAGAATTACATCTCATTTGGGGAAAACATGTACATTTTGAAGTTTCAGAAGTAACAGATTCCACATGCCAAGAAAAGTCTGAAATTATACTGTGGGTCTCCTGCTCAGCCATAAAGATCGGACCATTAGGTATATGCCTTGTGAGTTTTTGCCTCTAAAGGAGGTGGTGAGTTTCCTTAGCTCTGACTTCTTCCAAAGGCCCTAAGCACAAAAGTGATCTACTTAGACAGCTGTTGATAAATTAGAATTGCCAGGTGGCAAACTGTATGCACATCTAACGTTATCTGACTTTGGAGCTCGACTTGAGATGGAACACATGAGGTTTCCCTAAAAGAAAAAGCATCCATTAATACAGGCACTTCCTCATGACCAGCTGTTTTTATATAATGGAAGGAAATTCTTTTAAAGCAGATGGCAATGTATCAGAGTGTGTGCCCAAATCAAGGCATTCATACAATGATCCTACTGATTGATAACTGTGGAAATCTTTTCCCTCCTCTGGTCTCCTCTATACTTATCTCTACCACACATCACAGCTAGTAATCACTTTACTATCTCGTGGTCATGCTAATTTCTAGAGTTGCTCGGATCTTCAAAGAGAGAGAAGACACTTTAGAGAAGGGGATCACCTTTGTTTTCCCCAAATCTTTCTAGTTCGGTGCTAACACTAGGTCTGTGCCTAATACATGTGTGGAGTCATTCTTTAGGCCTCTGTTTCAACGTTATCTTTTCTAAAGTGCCACCTTGACACCCAGTATTGAGTAAGTTGTCTCTACTCTGTGCTTCTAGAGCTATCTAGACTTAAACTGATCAACAACAGGACTCCTATATTAAACATATTATCCTGCTTCTCTTGCTTCTACAGTATGTTCCCAGTAAAGAGTTTTAAATGAATAAATAAAAACCTTTACCTTTATTATTTTTTTAACAGATAGTAAGAATGATACAAAGATGCTTGATAAACTGGTATAACTAGCAATTTACTTCCCAGCTAAAACTTCATGTTATTCTCCCATCACGTTTTAGCAGTCCTATCATATTACATTAGAAAGCTAAACATACCCTCTTAAAATGTGAGTATTGAGTCTGTCAGAATGGAGAGGACAGGGTAGTTGGGATGTCGAAAATAGAATTCTAAAATTTCTGAAAGGTCACTATAGTCTTGCTTGATGAGGCAATGGCAAACAAAAGATTGTTGTTAACTGTTGTCCATGCTGACAATGTCTCTTCTTCTAAGACCTTTGGATCCTAGACTCTCACTGGTAGGGGTTGACTGATGCGGTACAGTCAAAACAGAGCTGGTTTTCCTATTCTTTGTCTACTCAAGAATTATCCCTTAGTGGAATTCTTGATTTTGGGGTAGATGATATTCTGGGATCATTGGTGATATTCTCCATTCTCCCACTTCCCTCCCATACCATAAATTTTTCTCTTTCCGAATGAATTTTCTCTTTTATTCTTTTACATCCCGGTAGAAAGGCTCTTGTCTTTTCTTCTGGTCTAAATTTCTCTCCTTTTTCTCTGTAGGATAACTGAAATAAGGTGACTTTTTGAACAAGTATTTCATGAAAAAATAACCGGATCCAATGCAGGTTATAGAGTTCATTATATAGTTCATCGTATCAAGTGTCTTTTTCTGATTTGATAAATCCTAGGAAATGCATTGAAGAGCGTTCATACCCCCAAATTCCCTATTCCTAACATAATTACATTCTTGAAAGTGGTTGGCCCAACTGTCACTATGGTTCTTCCTTCCCAGACTGGCTGTCAGCCATGTTGCCCGAGGCCACCATCTTGCCTCTCCAGCAGCCACATGTAGAACTACTTATTTATTTTATACTTCCAAGGAAAAATGTCAATGCATTGAATGACAACATTTGCTAGTTCAAAACTTGCAAATACCTAGGGCCTTCCCACTCAGCTCCTCTTTCCTGGTAGAGGGTCTAGCATGGTACATAAATAATTTGCAAGGAGATAAAGGAGATAACCTGCCTGTGAGCCCCTTGAGCAACCTGATGTTTTTATTTCTGGATTATCATCAATTTTTTACATATCTCAAGAATTCTAAGTGACTGACTTAAAGGACACACCATCACCTATATACCTAGAGAAATGATATTTTACTAGGCCACCTAGTTTTAGCAGTTACTAGAACATACTTAGAATAAGCATGTGCACTACTTTTTTTTCCAGATATATTGGGTTTAAAAACACTAAGGCAACAGTGCTTGAAATGTCCTCCTGATTATCCTTCTGCATTAAAGGACTATAAGTGTTGAAGGTACAACTGCCTGTAATAGCAGCCATCACACTCTTTACACACTTTATAATTCTATCTTCCTAAAACCAAGAGCTCCTTGAAATCAAAGATGATATCTTTAAAATAACCCAGTTAGTCCTCACTAAATATTTAACTAATTAGCAAATGAACCCATGAATTAATTAAGTCTGTTACAAAGTAACTTTGCTTTCTATAGTAAGTGCTATTTAAATTTAGATTAAGAAAACATAAGCAAATTCAGGTAAAGCATAGTATCAAATATCTTTAATATATGGGAAAATAGCATCGTCTTGGCAGCATAGGCGTAAGGATGAAAATCTGGGTTTTAATCTTGTTCTTACCTAGTTGTAAGGACATCATTTTTGACAGTTTTATGTTCTTGTCTGAAAAATGGGGATAATTATATCTATCTAATAAAGCCATTAAATAAAATAACATTTATAAAAAGCTTAGCATAAGCTCATACATACCATTCATAAAATGGAAGCTTCTGCTATTGGCATCAATCTGTCAGTATAACAATAGCAGGTAAGGTACAGCTAAAGAGGCACTTGATTAAGAGATGCCTAGAAGTCTAAGCAAAACATTGAGGCTTCTATGTATGGATAGCTGATCTCTGGACCAGTGACTAAGAATGACAATTATATATTTAATCTCTAGGGCCATTGACAAGAGACAAAAGTGGTCCCTTAACCAGAAGTCCCTTAACTGAGGCTTTTGAATGGACAGTGGTATGAGAACTCAATAATGGGACTGAGGCAGAAATGTTATCTGATCACGTTAAGACTGGGCCCGTTAAGAACAAAGACCTGTGACTCCATGACTAAGTAGAGCCCTCATTCTCATCATTTTTAGGGCAATGGGTTCGTACTGAGCCCCCACAGATTTAGGAAGGATTTGAAGTAGTCAGCACTCTCTGTCTGAGTTGCCACAAAGTTGGTTGGTTGAAGTGTGACTAAACCCAGCTATGGACCAAACTGGGAGGATCTGAGGAAAAGAGGCAGGTCAACAGAGACCAAGACTGGCACAAAGCATCCAGTGCCTAAAGGATGACCATGGCATTAGGGCAACGGCTTGTAGCTGCAGTTAGACAAAGGAATATCCTACATGGCCAGGCCCAACTCATGTGACAAACACTCTGGGCATCCATCAAATTGAAATCATGTTCAAAGTGAAAGCATGTTTGTATGATCAACAACAGTACATCCATCAAAATGTACATCCCAGTCCAGGGTGTACTGAGAAATCAGAAATATAGACAGAATCAAATGCCTGTAGCAATGTGACACTGAAGGCCCACGAAAAAGATTTTGAGAAAAATACCACAAAACAAAAAGAGTTCTGGACATACATCATTACTCAGGGTTAAGTTGTCCTAAAGAGACATGTCCCAAAATGTGATTTTCTTGATATTAAACTGTGAGGAAAAAAAATGGGTTCTGGGCTCAAGTAGCTGAGAAATGCTATAGCCCCTTTTAGAGAGTTATATTAACAAATGAATAACATGAGAAGTTCTGCTAAAAAGCATGCTTATATTTACTTAATCTAACATTTTCCAATCTTCTAGGGCCACATTTTTTTCTTTTTCTTTTTCATAGTATAATAATATTCTATGAAATAAGTGGAAAATTTTGGCCCAGGACAGCCCACATGAAATCAATCACATGTTTTTAATTTCTTATTTGAATAACAGAGATACCAATAATATCTTTACAGCAAAGTGTAAGGATCAAATAAGGTAATGTATGTTAAAAACCAAGAAAAGCACCTGGTCTGGTATATGGCATTCAAAACCAAAGGAAGTTAACAAAAAGAGCTGCTGAGAACAATAATAGCTAAGAATAATATTACTATGATAACTAGTTATCTTTGAAACATGAGAACTAATATTCTTTGTATTATTTTCACTAACATTTTTATGCATCTGCATCCTCTATTCAAGAATGTCAAATCCTACCATTTGCAATGGATGGAGGACCTAGAGATTTTTATACTGAGTGAAATAAGTCAGACAGAGAAAGATAAATACCATATGATTTCTTTTAAGTGAAGAATCTAAAAAACAACAACAAAAAAAACAAACTAATCAGAAATGGACTCACAAATATAGAGGACAATCTGGTGATAGCCAGAAGGGAGGGAGGTTGGGGGGGGCTGGGAAAATGGGGTGAAGGGTTAAAGAAGTACAAACTAGCAGTTGATAGATGGTCATGGGGATGGGGAGCACAGCATAGGGAATGTAGTTAGCATTGATGTAATGGCTATGTGTAGAGTCAGAGGAGAGAAAGAGCAATTAGGGAGGTTGTTTTATAAACTATATAAATGCCTAACCAATGTATTGTATATTTGAAACCAATAAAATAAAATTTTTAATAAAGGAAAGTCTTAAGCACATGTTTCTGAGGTCTTACATTATAAAACAGTATAAACCATTTTTTATTCCTCCTTTATATTAAATTATTCTGATCACTGTTAATTCTTAATTGAGTAGCCCCCCCACACTCCCCCTGCCCCACCATATAGGAAGTCATTGACTTTCTATACTCTTTTTTTTTTCTAAAAGCAGCACCATGTTGAATGGAAATGGAAGTGGGGGCAGGGGTAGGTGGGAATCTTTATTTCCTTCAGTTTATGAATGAGTGGGAAGAATCAGAGCAAACAGATAAATCTTGGAACTGAAATTTAGAGAAGAATAAGAAAAAAGAAAGACCTCCCTGACATATTAGTGAAACCATATTAGTGATAAAAGTTTCATTATAGGTCCTGCACAAGGTTGAGTTCTAGAGATTTAAATGTTCAGTTTTTAATAGCCCCAACCTGACCCTCAGAATCTGAGACTCAGATCTGCCTATTTCATGTCTCTAGTTGGATGCCCAAACCAAATTCTTGTTTGAAACTTCTCCCACAGTCACTCAGTAAATGCAATAAAGAGCAGCCTAAGTCCATCATTGCTCAACTAGAAGTCCTGGTGTCATTTCAACTTATTTCTTAAGCAAAGCCTATGGGTTCTGTTATCAAAATATAAGCTCTCTGCTCATGCAGGAGCCACCATTATCTGTTATCTAGGTCATTACACTATCTTCCACCTGGTGATCCTTCTAACATGTATGTCCTCTAAAGCAAGCCCTCCAGGAGTTTTCCAGATCACCCAGTAGTCAGTACCATGGCCCCCGAAATGACTGCTCTCTCTCACCTTCCATGCCACCTCGTCACATCTCTGACTCTCCTTCTGTTCTTTTTCTTTCCATTCAGTTGTCTCTGGCCTTCTTGCTCTATCTGGAAAATTCAAGATGCTCCCACGTCATAGAACTGTTATGAGTAACATATACATTAGAGCTTCATCTTACTTATAGTAAGTTTTAATTAATACTGTATCACTCCTATTTGGAGCCTTCATATTTATGTTTTTCCTTTCTCTCTGTATTCCATCACATCGTATGTTATGGGTACTGTTTTAGAGAGAGATTCAGGGGTACCCCCACCTCAGGGCATTTCCCTCATCTATTTCCTCTGTCTACATATTCTTTCCCCAGAAATACACAGTCTCACCCACTGTCTTCAGATCTCTACTGAAATGATCACATCCATAAGTCCCTCTCGGTCACACTAGAGAATAGAACCCACTTCACATGGGGTGAAAATATAAAGAGGCAAAAACCGAAAAGTCATAGAAGCTTCAAATAGTTATAAAATAATGCCAGTTGAAACTATGAATAAGACGTGGCTCTGAGAGCTTTATAAAAATTGGCCATTTAATCCTCACAACAGTTCTAAGAGATAGATACATTGTTATCCCATTTTTGAGACAAGAAATTTAAGATACATAAAATTTACTAATCTGCACAGGACCATACAGCTGAAAATTGTGTGAAGGCTAGAGTTTAAACCCAGGCGATCAAATTAATAGCCAGTGTGTTTATCCACAGCACAGCCTGTGTGTCTTGCCGATCTTTCCATTTTCATGCATATACACCCACCTTTCACTGACTGATTCAGCAATGCTTTGTTGAGCACCCACTATGGGGCATAGTGCAGGTATGAAAAAGAAAATATTATGGAAAGGCAACCAGGGCTCAGATCACATACGGCCTAGCAGGTGTTGTTCTAAGAGAACTTTAGGTGTTGTTCTAAGTGTGATGAGAAGCCATAGGAGAGATGTGACCACATTTGCCTTTTAAATGGAACACTCTGGTAGCTGAGTGGAAAATAAACTGTAGGAGGCAATAAAGGAAGCTGAAAGACCAGTACAGAGGCTATTGCTAGGTCCTAGTTCACAATAAACCATGGTGGATGGTGCCTTGGACAAGGATATCTGTGATGAAATTGGTGAGAATTGATCAGATACATAGTATACTTTAGAAGAAAAGCTGACAGCATTTGCTAGTGGATTGGACATATGTCACCCATATTTTTTTAATTGTCCCATGCTGTTCTACAATTTGAATATTTCATTATTTATTTAGCCATATTCCTCGTGTTTAAGGCATCCCTCCTCTCTTTTTTTAATTACAATGTATCTTAGAATGTTTGTCTATATTTATAGTTTTTTATACATGTGTGATTATTTCTCTAGGGCTGTGGAGTGAAATTGCTGAGTCATAGAGTACATGAAAGTTTAATCTTAACAGATACTGACAAATAAGTCTCTAAACCATGTGTACTGATCAGCTTGTGCCAATTGACATTTATTTACTATTTACAATGTGTTTCCAATGTGATTTCAATGTGACATTGAACGCAGGCCCTCTCTCTGTTTTCTGGTCCGTCTGGTAGTTATACTGGGATTCAACCTCACCTCTAAACCAGTGATATGAAGGTGCTCATTCTATCACTAGCTACCCCTTGTCTAGTCATTGAAATGCCCAAGCAAACTTTCACTTGCTATTTGCTACTGTCCTTTTGGGGCAAAGTTGAGAAACCAGAGAGAGAGAGAGAGAGGAGGTGTGGTGACTTTCAAAGGAAATTGTAACCACCGCATTTAGATACCCTTGTAAATACCTGAACACACGGAGAGCCCTCACAAGTTCGGTTATTTCCTTGTACAAAAGTGTCTTTTCACCGCCCTGGTACAAGGTCACGCAGTGCCTTCAGGGACTGTTAAGAACAGGTTGCCCGATAATTAACTGATTTGTTACAATACAGCAGTAAGGCATGTGTTTCCTCTGACCTTGAATATCGTCCAGCACATAGGTGCTCATTGACCTGTAAGTTAAGGGCTTTTAAGAATAAGAGATAACTGTACCCAATAATCTGTCTTACTAACTCTCTGCTATCTAGCACTCTCACTTGTAGGTTGCCTATCACAACAGACTACGGACTTTCTGATAAATAGTGTTTTGGATACTTTCTAAACTTTCTCCCATTAACCCTTTCGACCTCCCATGCCTGGGAGCCAAACAGGTAGGGATATATTATTCTAAGTTTGCTTAGGTCAACCTGAGGAATGGAAAGGTTAATTGACTTGGCCAAAATCATCAAACAAGCTACAAAGAGAGTCAGAAACAGAATTCAGACCTCTGAAAATGTTTCCAGTCTACTGTGGGAAATGTTAAATGTATCTTTCTCTAACTCTGCATTGTTATTTTCTACAATTCCAACCCCCAGGAGCAACTTTGCCTTTTTAATGCTTCTCATTTGTGTTTTCACATTGTGCTACAAACAGAAAATAGCTCTACTTGGTTGAATCATGAGGGTAAATGGACGACGATGTCTTTGGTCCAGGTGACCAGCTTCAAGCTCTAGGCGCTTCACCTATCCAGACTATTCTGAAGAGTGGAGGCAACTGAATCTCTGCCAAGAGTAATCCATTTGGGTCAAACCAATAATGAAACATTCCACATTCCTATAAAGTACAACTTCATGCAAAGAACAACTCCCCTCTGCTTAGGAAAAGATAGGAAATTATGGCAGAACCCAAAGAACTAAGATTACATGTCTGCCAAGGGATCCTCTAGGCCTGGGATTTTCAGTGACTCCTGACTGGAGCTATAGGAGCCCAGAGGTTTGGAAGAGGGATTTGGGGATTAGGGAGACATTCCAGATAAGTAAGGACAGCTGAGAACCATGAAAATGGCAGCAGAACAGAAAACAGAACGTGATCTTAAAGAAATTTCTTAGGAGTTGAAGACCAGTCATGTGGGGTGCTATAGAAGAAGTCAAGGCTGACTTACAATTAGCCTTTTAAAAATGCTCCCTGATGTCCTTTTCTCTGTACTTAAACATTTCATCCTAAGTCTTACATAGTTACTTTTCCAACATGAAAATTCAATAGTATTTTATGTGAAAACTTTAAGTGTTTTTAATTCAGCTTAGGAAAAAGTCCAGATTCATTACCTGAGCATAGAAAATCCTTCAAAACCAGGTCCCAAGAGCAAGCCATCAGATTTTTTTCTTTCCACTGCCTGTCTCAAAACCAGACCTTCCAACCACACAAAATAATGATCCTTCCTTTCTCAAAATGATCTCTTCTGCAACTTATGAATGGTCTTCGCTGTTTCCTTTACTTTGTTCTCTGCCTGACAAACTCCTACTCAACATTCGACTTGAAAGTCGCCTCCTCTGTAAAATTTTTTCTCAATTTACCAAGCATATGAACTTTCTCCCTCCCTTTTCTTCTTATATAACCTTGTACTTCAGGCATATTAACTAATAATTTGCATGTTTTATCTCTTCCATTGGACAATGGAATCTTTTCTCCACCCCAAGGTCAATGTTAAGGTTCAATACCTAGCATCTAGCATAGTCCCTGGAATACAATATGTACTCTATAAGAATTGGCTGGAAATTTTGAATAGCTCTGCCATGCTTAATCATGCTTGAGAACAAAGTAAAGGATGAGTCCTTTAATTCTCTAACATTTTGCTAGAAGTTGGCCTCAGTGGTGCCAATAGATTTGGTTTAAAGTCATATGAGTTTGAATCTCCTTTTGACCTTAGATTTTAGGTGAGTTACTTAATATCATACAGCCTTCTTTTTCTCACCTACAGAATGAATACAGTGATGCTCACCTTACAAAGTTGATGTTAGGATCCAGTGCTATCCTAATACTTGCCAAATACCAGGATGTTCAGTAAACACTTTTTCTTCCTGCTTTTCATCAGTAAAGCTACTTTAAACACTAATAAAAATGTTTTTTTTTTAACTAGGCTTCATTCACATTTTACTCTGCTCTTTTACAAAGTTTATACAGTTTCTTTTGCAGTTATTTATCCATGTGAATGTAGCATATTAAGGCACATTGTATAGTTGTATCTTTATGTATCTAAACCAAGTTTTTAAATGGCAAACACAAGGAATATATTATTATAGCCTAATACTCAAACAGATATAATATATGGATGGCTAAAAATGAGTCTTATTACAGTAATAACCTGAGAGGTAATATTATATGAATGTTAAAAGCCCAGGCTAGAATTAAGAAACAAACTTAAATTTGAATTCTGACAATATCTCTTACAAGAAAATCTAGTTTATGATGCTTCAGTTTCTTCAACTGTATTATAGACATAATAAAAGTATTTAATTCAAAAAATTATTGTGATGACTGAAAGAGACACTGAACTAAAGCCCTTGGCGCAGAGCCTAGCACACAGCAAACTCAATAGCTGTTATTTTTATGGCTCCAATTATTATTACTATTTCTCTGATGTTCACCCAAACCTGCAACTGCAGACTTTTACTCTCCAGATAATCTTACCTACCTAGTCTGAGCATCCCCACAGGGTGTCCCTTCTGTGCCTCTGAACATGCCATCTTACCCCTCACCATACAGGGAGCATAAGGAGAAACAGAGGTTCTTGATGAAGAAATGTGACCACAATGGATCCACCCAGGAAGCTGTGTGACTCTTTTATTGATCCCACTGGTGCCAACAGTGTGGTCATCTCACCTTCCAATCCTCTACCCTCTGAATGGTTTCACAGTGGACACAGCTAGTTTGTATTCCCCTGCCACCTGAGTCCTGGGTATTTCCAGGGTACAACAGCTCTTGATGTGCCAAAGTAACACTGAGTTTTGTGCCAAAGTGGGAAAAGAATGCTTTGCCACCATCTGCTGTGTTCAACTTGTGATATAGGCACAAAAACGGTTTTGTCTTTTGGCCCAATATTTTGTAGGCTTTTGGTATGTGGGAAGTAGAGATTAAGATCATAGTTTGGGGTAAAATCTGAAAGATTGAAAGGGTTCTTCTATTAGAATCACTCTTATTCCCTTTCCAATAACAGAGTCATATTACTAAACACAGCCAATTTGCTTGCTTTTTCTTCTCTTCGAAGAGAAAGTCACTCTAGTTAGCACTCCTCAAACTTTCCCACCCAACTTCTTTGTGCAGTGAACCTGAACCCTGTATGTCTGGGAACAGAGCCAAAAATGGGCTGACATGAGTGCGAAATCTCTTTGATGTCTCATCCTTCATCTTAGAAAAAAATCACATGAATTTGGCATCCTCTCCATAGTATTATGTTAATGTAAGGTAATGGCATTCTTTTAATCCATTTCACGGTTTTCGGTACCCTCTGGAATACCACACCAGCTGCCACGAGACTCCTATCTTACATCAGGGTCCTCAATCAGCCTTGGAATGAGTGAGTTTTCTCCCAGGAGATTCTTCTTGGTTAGTTCTTGGTGGGAAATAAATTTCTGGCATATTTTTTTCACTCATTTGTCACACATGTCCTGACATGGCTGAACCCTAGTCACAAACACAACTTAAGGTCAAACGTGACTCCCTTGACCCCCCAACAGATTTAAGCACTGCCTCAGAGACATCATCAAATATCTCAGTTTTATAATAGCATCTGCCTATGTATTTGCCGGTTAAATTAAATGTGAAGTTCTATTGGCTGAGTAGTCAAAAGTAGTCAAACTTAATCGAGGTTTTTTTATACTTGATTACTGATGGACACCACATTTTCTCAGAGTATGACCATTCACAAGGGAAACATTTGTCTTAAAGATAATAACTAGCATGGAAGTATAGTTTTATATGAAGAAAATTGGGGTTTTGCAAAGACATCGAGGGCCTTCCAGAAAATAAAACCCATTCGATTAGTTCCCTCCATGTACTTAAGCATATAAAAGTAATAGATTCATATAAATTATTGCATTCCATAGCCACACTAATTAAAAATATTTCAGATGGTTCAGTCAATGACCCATATGTATTATAGTTCTAGCAACTCTCATCTCTTTCACAGATACAAGTCAGCCATATACAGTGACATAGGCTGTTCCAGAATACCATAATAGTCATTGGAAATGAATGCCTCTGCACTGTGGCTCATAAAAATACCTGTTAATCATAAATGTAAGTCAACTCAGCCCAGTATGAGTTGAATGACATCAAGCTAATTTCTGAAATGCAAGGAGATCCAGAGCTAAACACAGTGGGCAAAGACTTACCAGAAAACTAATAAGTTTAGGTCACGTTACTATTATCTCTAGATTCATGTGGTTATCTATGTAATAATAGGATCTCACTGAAGTCCTCTGAGACACGGGGGTTTATTACCCTTGTGTTAGTTTTGCTTAAAAAGGCCAATCCACCATAAAAAAAAAAAATGAAGTACTGATTCATACTATGTTATAGATGAACCTTAAAGCATTATGATGACAAGTGAAAGGAGCCAGTCACAAGGGCCACAAATGACATGATTCTATTTATCTGACATCTCTAAAATATGCATATCTATAGTCAGAAACTAGATTAGTGGTTGTCAGGGGCTGGGGGAGGGAGAATGGGGAGTAACTGATAATGGTATGAGGTTTATCTTTATAGTGATGAAATGTTCCAAAATTAGATAGTGGTGGTTGTTGTACAACTCTACAAATTGAAAATATATGAGAACCACTGAATTATATCCTTTAAAGGGGTGAATTTTTTGTAGGTAAATTATAGCTTAATAAAACTGTTATGAAGGGAATAAACACAAAAGGGTATGGTACTAAGTAGAAGCTAGGAATGAGGAAAGAAGAACTACAGCAAAATAAAAGAAAAAAAAAAAGCCAAAGGCATGATCACAACCCAAATCCTCCAAAGAGATATCCTGGACTCATCTATTCCTGGATAAGCTTCCAGAATGAAGTCCAGAATCATTTTTAGACCTCACAGTTTCCATTCCCAAGATCGAACGGGCGACTGTCTTCAAGTCACTAAGATGTTTGCAATTTCTTTCTTTGTTTCTCTTTCTCCCCTCATTTGATTTCCTAGTAATTTTGAGTCAGGTGGAGAGGAGTCCGCTCTGCTTGTGCTGTTCATTATGGAAATTGATTTGACCCTCATTTGCATCTATTTGCACCATCATCAAGCTGATTTAGAAACCGAGGGTGGTTGCAACCTCCTCTGAAGCTGGCAGATTTGCTCTAAAAACAGCCCTGGAACTTTCCAACCAGCTCTGAAGAACTTGTTCTCTTGCCCTTTTGATTTTTGTGCAACATGGGCAGAGTTTCAGAGAAATACACCTTGTGGTAAAGAAAAGAAAGGAACGCCTTTGTTGCCTTCTGCTATAAATAGCCTCCATTTCCTTGCCTTTTCTCCATGCTGCTAGTCAACCATGCCTTCCCACCTCAGAAAAAAAAATGCATTGGTCTTTGGAGCGAGCAGCTTGCAGGCTGGCAACCGCGGCAGAGGAGTTCAATCTTAAACCATCCAATATCACCTGAGCACACAGCAATTATCCCTGCTGCCCTGACCCATAGGTTCCTTATTAGCCCTGGGAAGGAACAAAGTAAAGGGCTGAAACCTGGGCCAGTGTGCCAAGAGTAGTGATAAGAACCTAGAAGAGTGCGCCCTTCACCCGGCTTAGCCTTTCTTGCTTCCCCTCATTCGTTCCCCTTTCCTCGATAGCTCTAAGATGATTCCTCACTGTCCATCCAGCTCCTCCTCATGCTGGCTCTGTTTGGTCCCTTCATGAGTCCAGTACCATTCTCACTTCCCTATGCAACCCACGCTCTCTTTGCTCTTTTTTATTGTCAGAATAGAAAGAGCTTTATTGCTGCTTATAATTGTAAAACATTGAATTCTCATTGTAAAAAAAAAATCTGTTTATATATAAAGGAAGTAAGAGGGCATATAAATTAACTGTACTCTCACCACTCCAGGAAATTCACCTTACTTCAAATATATAGTCTCTAAATTCAAAAAAGACATTTTTTCAAAAGCAAAACCTGTATGAGATATCTATTTTTCACTTAGAAATTCATCTTGTATATCTTTTCATTTCAATAAATATAGATCTACAGTACCATTTTTAGCAATATCTATAAATGTATCCATAATTTGCACACTTAGTCTGTTTCATATATATATATATATATATATATATATATATATATATATATGTTCATAGATAAAATACACATTCACAGTTTATTTTTCTTTTCCCCCAATTTATCCACGAGTCCCTCATTCTATCCTTAAGTTCTCCAAGTTTCTTCAGTTGCACCTGACATCTGGGCATCTCTGCTCATTGGAAGTTACTCATCCTAGGCCTTATTTTTCAAGACCCTATTCTACTTGATAACAACTGGAAAACTATGATAAATACAAGCTAATAGGTTAATTGATATAGTGGCTTTTATTTGGTTTTAACAGATCATTGGAATAGGAGTGAGCTTTAGAAATAACCTAAAACGGCATTTCCCCAAATGTCAGTTATGAAAAACTAGGGTGGATTGCAGGGGTTAGAGGGGGCATTAAAAAATTCACTGGTTCCTATTCCAGAGAGGTCAGTGTGATTAGTCTGGAGTAGGGTCTGGAAAACTGTCATTTAATAAGCACTCCATGTGATCAGTCAAATTTTAGAAACCCCACTTTTATCCAACATTTTTATCTTTGATATGAGGCAGTAAGGGACCAAATAGATATAGTTTGTCCTGCATACATAGACAGTTAGGGATAGGACTTGAACTGTTGTCTATATTTCCCTATCTCCAAGCCTGTCATCTTTTCATCTCATCAGAGCATCTTATTCCAAAGAAAAACTTATTAGAACAAAGGACATCCAAATAGAATAATGTAACAGTAAAGTTTTGCCTGATACAAATGACAGTTCTAAAGCTCAAAGTGGTTGAATGGGAGATTGACTTTGAGGCAAAAAAAAAGTCTTTTATTGCCACTTAAATTATATATTATGCAAATGACTATATTGTGTGTGTGTACATAAGGCTATATGTTGGTCTTAGAAAAATATTTAAAGTCAAACATGATTATAGAACCAATAACATAAAAATAAGGTTTTAAAGATCTATTTCTATAATTATCTCTAATGATAAAAAAAATATAGGTGCTAATGACAAATGACTGGATCTACTCAAAAGCAAGAAAATTTTTTTTTATTTGAATCTATCTTTATTCATGCAAAACTTTTCCAGCAAGAATTCCAACTCTCACTGAAAACATGTGTAGCACAGAGCACACAGAGGAAGAGGATTTCTTAAAGCGATATTCAATAGAGAGCTACCTACTTGGTCTGGTGGCCAAATTATTTGTGGTGTTTGTAGATCATGAATACCTGGGAGAGTTCTTTAATTTGAGGCCTTATAAAGATAATAAAAGTGGTCATTTAAAATGTCCCATCTTCGTGGAGTAGGAACTGTGATGGATACCATTCATTTTCCTGAAAGACAGTATTCCTCTCAATGGGCACAGGTTCAGATGGCATTCTCTGCTGCCTTGGAGAAGACACAGGCATATTGATTTTCATGGTTCCTGTTATGGGTTAAATTGTATCCCCTCAGAATTCATAAGTTGAAGTGTCTACCCTCAGTGTCTTGGATATAGGGTTGTTGCATATCTAATTAGATGAATTGAATGAGTTCACACTGAGTAGGGGGCCTTTAATGCAATATCATTGGTGTTCTTATATTTTTTTAAAAAAGACAATTTGGAAACAAAGAAAACATTCACACACACAGAAAAAATTCCATGTGAAGATTGGAGTTATGCTGCCACAAGCAAACAAAGTACCAGAAGCTGGAGAAGAGGCCTAGAATAGACCCCATCCTAGAGACTTCACAGGGATAATGGCCCCGTCGACACCTTAATTTTGAACTTTTGGCCCCCAAAACCATGAGGTAATACATTTCTATTGTTATTGTTCTCGGTTTGTGGTACTGTTATGGCCCTAGGTCACTAATGTAGTACCTTTCAAAACACAGCCTCCAATCAGATGGCACTTTTGAAGGCAAGGGTAATCCAAGGTATTCACTAGTTTGACCTACAAAAGCTTAATGAATTTGGAAATTCTAATGCTAAAGGAGAAATGACTAAAGCATGGTATTAATTCAAATTCTCTTGAAACAGAAGTAGATTCTTCCCCTCAGCCATTTTATGTTCCTTAGGTAGCTGTACCAACAGGTAGAAAAGGGTCACTGTGCCTGCAGAAATGACTGATCCTGGGTCATCAGATCATTACTTTCAAGATCAAAGGAGACCATGTGTGAAATGCACCTCCTGACCAAATAGTAAGAATAAACAGAAAACTGAATCAAACTTCCTTCCCATCTTCTCCCCAAAAGATCCCCAAAGATGCAAAACTATGGGAATGTTCAGGTCAGCACCCATCTAATCAAGGTACCACTATAAGTATAAGGAACCTGGAATGTGTGGCAGCAGATGACAGTGCTGATTGCCAAATTAGGCCTCCTGCCTAGCTACTAAATAAAGCAGGACTGAAGCAGCTAAATGTTTTGATTATTTACACTTTCTCTTTTTCTACTACTTTGTATGATAGCCAGTGACTAATGTTTGAAGTTTCAGGTAGAAGAATGAAGGAATCAACATCAACTCAACAATGGTACATAGAAATTTTGTGTGTTTTCTGTATTTGGTCATGGAAAACCAAAAGCTACTCTGCCAGTGGCCATGATTCAGAGCCTTCTCTCTCTCTCTCCTCTTGAGTTGAGGCCATTCAATTAAATCCCCCACCCCTATATATATGCATATATGCATATATACATATATACATTTATACATATATACATGTATACATATAGATATATGTATGCATGCATGTATGTATGTATGTATGTATATATGTAAATTCCACAATATGTGCTTGGTATTGTGAGAGATTCAATGATGGGAAGTTGCTATCATTTTATTCTTAACACTTTTCCATCCTCAATTTCATTTCCTCTTGCTTATCAAACATATGTATTCCTCCTCCATGTGTTTAGGTCTTTTATGCTGTGACCTGATTGGGTAGAACATCATATGGTGCTCTTTTCATCTATGCTTGGGTCTCAGAAAATAAAAAAATTATTTTAACATAAGTTTTAAGAAAACACTCCTATTTTATATGCATTACAAAAAAGACACACTTTATTTTAATAGCTGCACAAATATCTAATAAATTTATCTCTACTATTGTTCTCTAAGGTATAGTAAGAATTGCAAGAACTGAGTTGATTACTTCTCCCTGGGGTATGAGTTTGCCATTGAGTATAATGCTATAAGACACTGGAGTTCATTATTAATACATTTCAAATTTCTAGTAGGAAATAAGTTTGTAAAAAGACTCCAGGTAGAGAGTGGTCCAAATGTTTTCCTTTGATTTTCATTTTGCCAGTAGGATCCTTTGTCCCACTGTTACCACATGGAGATTCCCCATTCAGAGCTCTTAGTAAAAAACCTTGGACGATTCTGTGCTTTGCATCTGTAATTAGAAAGTGACTCAATCAAGAGAATAAACTCTATATGAAAGGTGATGTTGAGAATAGTCCAAACCAATTTACACACTGTCCCATCGCACTTCATCAAGAGTATGTTTTAAGTAGGGCTTTGTGCTTTATTTTTTCCTACATATATTGAGATATAATTTACATATAATAAAATGTATTCTTTTTAGGGGTATGGTTTTATGCATTTTGATAAACTCATATAGTCATGTAACCATGCAGAAATCAAGATGTAGAATATTTCTATCACTCTGAAACATTTCCTTGTGTCCTTTTGTAAAAAATTCCTTTCTCACTTCGAGCCCCTAGCAAACTCTTATCTGATCTCTGTCTTTTTAGCTATTTCTTTTTTAGAAGTTTATGTAGAGGGATTCATACAATATTGTAGCCTTCTGGCTTCTTTCACTTAGCATAATGTTTTTGAGAGTTATCCATTCTGTTTCATGATTGAGTACTTCATTCCTTTTTTATTGCTAAGTTGTATTTTCTTGTATGGCATACCACAATTTGTTTAACCATTCACCAGCTGGTAGATATTTGACTTGTTTCAAGTTCTTGACAATTATGTATAAGGCCTCTATAACATTTCCATATAGCTGTTTGTGTAGACATGTATCTTTATCTCTCTTAAGTAAATGCCAAGGAAGGAATTGATGAGTTTTATGGTAAGTACATGTTTAACTTCATAGGAAACTATCAAACTGTTTTATAAAGAACTATACCATTTTGAATTTGCTCTAACAATATGTTAGTTTGTTTCTTTACATTATCGCTGACATTATTGCCATTAAAAAAAAAACTGAGCCCTTCTTAAAACTATGTAGTGGTATTTCTTTGTGGTTCTAATTTGCATTTCCCTATGGCTAATGTCTTTGAACTTCTCGTGTATCTTTTTCTGTCATCCACATATCTTTTCTCATGAACTGTCAGTTCAAGTGTTTTACCCATTATTTAATTGGGTTATTTTTTCCTTATTATTGAGTTTTGAGAGTTCTCTATATAGTGTGGCTATTAGCACTTTTTCAAATTACTGCCTCTTTAAAAATGTAAATAATTCCCTTACAAGTTAACCCAAAAATCACATTCTCATTCTTTCATCACCTTTTGAGAATCATTCATTAACAACTATTATACACCTCTTCCAATCTTTTAATCTTAAAATTTGATCATGGGTCACTTTGAAATTTGTATGAAAACAAACTACTTTCCACACCTACCTAGGAGATAACAAGAAAGCTATAGAATGAAGACAAGAAGAAATCCTTAAATCTGGCTTTATCTAGATATCATTTAAATGTGTGATATAAACCTTGATAAAACAAGGTGTAAAGCTCAGCAACAATGACATTGATGATTCAACTTTGGTCAGCCGCACCATAGAAACAAGAGTAGGTAAAGAATATAGCATGAAATAACAATAAAAAATATAATCCATAGGCAAAAAAAAAAAAAAAAAAAAAAAAAAAAAAAAAAAAAAAAAAAAAAAAAAAAAAAAAAAAAAAAAAAAAAAAAAAAAAAACTAAATACAATAGGGAGGCAGTACAAAGCCAAAAGGGGGCTTTCGTTCATGTACTTCTTAATTATAAAATGAATTTAAAAAATGAGACTTTTCTGGTTTATGTCACAGCTGAGCATGGGCATTCAGGCTGAGTTCAGAGTCTTCCAAGTTGCTACTGTCAATATGTTTTCTCAGAATCTGGCTTTGAGATCTTCTTCGTTTAAAGAAAAAGTATCTTAAAAGGGAGAGTGGAATCTAAGCGTGGCAAGTCAGTGTTTTTGACTATATTTTTCTTTTAAAATAAATAACTGCTGTCAGGAAGAACTCTCCCAAATTTCCCCTCTGAGCCCCATATTTAAATGTCTCACAGTGGAGCCTCCACTTGCCTTCACAACTGCAGACAAAAAATTCAAGTGTACACTAAGCTCCCTCATGCTTTAATATAACTCATCCTTTGCCATAAATATTGGGCCTATTTCATGAAAATGAGAGGTTCTCCTTTCTTGTATTACTAACTATAAAAATGTACATTTTACTGGCATAGGTAACTCATTAGCTCCTGGTCAATAAAAATATGGTAGGAAATCTAAAGTCATGTTTATGCCAAATGAATAGCAATATACACATTTTATTACACATTCTATGTGAAAGGTCAATGGCAAGTTCTGCCTGGCTCATCTTTCTAGATATCTCTTCATCACATTCACTTTTTTCTATTCCAAAAGGCACTGCCATAGTTGAGGCCATTATTCTCTCTCACCTGGAGACTATAACTGACTCTAGCTCAAATGATTCTGCATACAGTCTTGCCCTATCCAATCCATCCTCCATACTACAGCCAGAGTGATTCTTCTGGTACGTAAAATGAATGAATCATGCCACTCCCCTACCTCACACTCATCAAAAGCTTTCCAGTGCCATTAAGATAAAGCCCAAGCCCTTCAGAAAGCCCTTTGTACCCTGGCACCCTGCATTCCTTTCTTGCCTAATCTCTCATGCTTTTGTCCTTCCCACTTTATGTTCAAATTATAAAATGTGCACTTTTCCAGTTCTTGAGCATAATTTTACTCCAATTTACCCCACTCTCAGTGATCATCTGATTTTGCTTTAAATATCGTTCATCAAAGATTTTCTACCCCTTGAGAAACAACAAGTACCCCTTCTATGAGTTCGCATTGTATCTTTCATGTTATTGTTGTGCCTATCACAGTTTATCAGAAGTGATGATTTAACTGTCTGATTCTCATGCTAGACTGTAAACTTTCAAAGAAGAGAGCTTTCTGATCTCATTCACCATTTTATTCCCAGAATCTAGCATAACAACTTGATTGTCAATTTGTTGAATAAATAAATAGTTGGATGAATGGATGGATACAGATGAGACTGGTAGAGAGCTTGGTAAAGAAAGTTGATTGAGGCTAGCATTCCCTTTATAAAGTGGAGATGATAAAAATACCAGCTTCATAATATTGCTCTGAAGATTTAATGAGATATTTATCATATGTAAAGCACTTAGAATTGTGCCTGACATGTTATAAGCACTCCTCCAAAAAATGTCAGCCATTATTAATAGCAATAATGATATACTTTCAAGAAATGTGATAAATGAATGGATGAAACATAAAAAAGAGGGGAAAAAAAGTAATTCAGCAGTAAAATCTAGATAAGTTCTTGTTGGCATCTTTATCCTATCTTTTTGACTCCCTGACAATGCCCAGCACCTGTGGTCTTAACTCATTTATATTCAGCAGGCAGCAATAGTGTGGACAACAGAGCACCTTCTGCCCAAGAATCCAAGTTCAACCCTTATGACTAAAGTTGTCTCTGCCAAATTCCTAACCTCTTAAACTCTGGACCCTGTCTGTGTTCTGAGATCTATGATATCTTCTTGCCCACCCCTTGCCCACCTATACTGGTGATAGCTGATTAATTGGGCTTCTGCTCCAGGCCCTTTCTTGTTTGGCTTGTATCCAGGATGGGTCCATAGCTTTAAAGACATGCCCCCAGGCAGTTCTCTGTGCCAAAACACACAGTAGAAGAAGGCCACAATTGTTGTTCTATATTAGCATAATTATCTCCTGAATCTACTTTCAACCAATTCTTACTTGGTCTCAAAACCAACTTATTTTTGACCTTCTCTTTATTTTTATTACTTCCTTACAAGTTACCCTTTCAACTTGATGTTAGTCTTTTTAAGGCTTTTATTAGCATTCTCCAAATGTGAAATTTCCTTGGGAAATGTTTGGCCTGGCCCCAGGATCTGCCATACCAATGAACATCAATGCTGCCTTAACTGGGTATAAGCAAGAGGTGATAAACAAAATATTTAACATATGATAAGGTTGAGGCAATGAGGAACCAGAATGAATGTTGGAAATAGAATTGGAGGAAAATCCTTTAAGGTCCCCATACTATGTCAAATATTAATTCTTTAGTAGCTAGATCTAAGGGTACAGAATGGGGATACTGGGAAACAGGTTCTTACCAAGCAATATGAGAGCATCCCAATTTTTAACAACTGCAACATCTATACCTTAAGATTTGATCTTGGATATTTTCCAACATAAGCCTAATTCTTTATATCCCCCACAAGACATTGCCCATTAGACTAATCCCTAAACTTAGGATCTAGGACACAGGATTTCTCTCTCTCTCTCTCTCTCTCTTTCTCTCTTTCTCTCTCTCTCTCTCTCTCTCTCTCTCTCTCTCTCTCTCTCTCTCTCTCTCTCTCACACACACACACACACACACACACAAACTATCTCTACACATGTATAGGCTTTTGTTGTTTCACTTAAAAATTATTACAAGGAAAATTACATCCACGGTTACTATGTTTTATAAGAAATGACATTGCTTAAGAAACCTCTAAATTGTGACTGATTAACCCTATAAGAGCCTAAAATTTTAGAAATAAAAAATGAACTAAGAAGATTGTACATTCCTTAGAAAGAGCATCTTCTTCAAAGTCCATTTCAGATATGACTATGATAGATACTACAGATCCTCCTAAAAAAGAATAAGAAGATTGCCTAACAAAAATTTTACTCTGCTGCCAGGGCAAAGTCCTTGCTATTTGGTGTGCATTATAAGCTAGTAATTTGTATGTAGTTCTCACTCTTCCTTTCTCCAAAATGGAAATTTTATTATAGTTACTCTATTCTTTCACCACCATTGTATGCTAAAAGAAGGGAACAGATAACTTAACTTTTAGCAAATGATCACTAGACCAGAAAATCCACATCTGGACTCTATAGTGAGGGGTGAACATCACTTGGAAGGATGTACTTCACGCTAGACTCTAAAATGACAATATTGAGAGGTACTTCCAGCAGAAGAGGGGTGACCAGACTCTATTACAATGTAGATATACAAAGAGAATATATATGGATGCCAACTAGTCTAAGGGGTAGATTGTGTCAGAGACCATTGATTGGTTAATTCTTTTGCTTGCCCCATCCACTACAGAGGCCAGAAAAGTTAAATACATGCTGTCTCAACTTCCCTTGCAACCAGGGTGAGCCATATGACACATGTCTAAAAAAAAAGATATGAAAGTCAGAGGTAATGTGTAAAAGTTTTTACTTTCCTGATAAAATGAGCAGAGATCACTGATTCTTTACCTTACCCCATTTTTTATAACTTTAAGGTAGATATGAGACTTGATGATGTGGCATTCCTATGACAGCCAGGAAAAAAAAAAAAAGAGTTAAAAAGTTACAAGCACTAACACTATTGTGCTATTGAACACATGTAAGTAATAACTAACCTCCTGATTCTTAAGTGAAATTGTTATTTGTATTAGTTTATACACTGTTCATTAGGTTTCCTAAGAGTTTTTGTTTGTTTGTTTGTTTGTTTATTTATTTGTTTGTTTGTTTTTGCGATAGAATCAAAATCTCTAACACCATTACTATAGTAAAAACAATGATGGATTTTGCACTGTGCATTTTTTTATTTTCTTAGGTCAACATCTCTGTTTCCCCATGGTCCATGTGGGATGTCTATTTTCTGCTATAAAATCTGCCAGTATACAATTTTGTAATAATCCAAACTGGGCAAACAATAGAAGAGACAGATGGATATTATGATACATCAATCTTTTCAGTAGAAAATTTTATAATATCAAATTTAGAAACTCCCTAAAATTATCAGAAGAAAAACTAAACATAATTAAAGTAATAATTAGACTTGAATCAACAATGAAAAATTTATAGAACTCAAGCTCGTGCGGCCAAACACCATGCCCATGATAGATGTTGTGGATGATTAAAGCACATTTTCTCACAGATACTATTTAATACCTTAGAATCTTTCATGAGGAAAGGTTCTAGGCAACCACTACCAAGTGATTGGAGCTGGCGCGTAATGTGAAACCTACCTGTATTTCTTGACAATTGCATACAAGTATTATGCAATTATGGTTCATGACACAAACATAAATACATGTTAACCAAGAATTGATAACATCTTTGTGGGAGGGGGTGGTGGTGGAGCGAATGAATGTTTCAACTTTGTTTTATATTTTCTTATTTCCCTTAAGTCCTAATCGACATTGTCATTTTCATCACTACCTAGTCAAGAAGACACACAGAAACATATCACATTTATTCAAAGTTGTTATTATGACATTGTACTCACCACTATAGCTAGTAAACGATCCATGCATTTTGCATTGATAATTTATTGCTTTTTTCTCTGTCCCTTTATCTTTTTATCTGAACATTTGAAACTTAGTCAAAACTTGGTCAAACTCATTATTATGTATAAAAAGGTACTTTCATTACCCCTTTACAACAGATTATTTATTTGCCTTTTTGGACAAAAAGTAGCTGTCTTTAGAAAAAAATTATTTTTAGATATGACTTTTAGAGGACTGCCTCTTTCTTATACAAGAAAATAGATACTTGTTTAAGTGGCCTTCTGTTTCTTTCTTTAAATCGACCTGGCAACTTATCTTAAAGGATAAAGAGGAGGGCTATTAGGAGTTAATTCTTAACACTTTCCTACCAAGTATATGAAATTGACTTATTTAATCCTGGCTATATCAAAAGAGTACTAAAAGATACTAAAATAAAAACATGTTATCAAGAAACCCAGGCAATTTCTATGTCATGACCTTAAAGGAAAGAATTATATATAAGAAGATTAAATGAGTAAGTGCAAAGAAAATAAAATCTAGTTTGTGAAGATAAAAGATAAAGCATTTAATTAAGTTTAATAAGATTTTAGAAATAAGTTTATATACATGAAAAAAATAATCTAAGGAAAATAGGCATCTGCTAAAAGCAACACTAGGAGTAAAGGTGTGTAAAAAATATTAAAAGATTGACATAAAATCAGCCACTGTCAATGAGAAAGAATAGGCTTGAAAAATCCAGCTCCTCATGATAAAAAGTTATGATCTTGAAAAAAACTGTAAGTTCTTTTCTTGTAGATGACACTATGAGCCTTCCAGAGAGAGAGAACAAAACATCCATGAAACAAAGATAGGAATTAAACAAAGAAAAAAGTCTTGACTCTATATTCAGTCATTCGTTTATTCAAACATCTAGTGAGTTTCTACTGCAAAGCACTATTCTAGGTGATGAGTGTATATCAGTTAATAAAAGCCTCAAAAACTTGTCCTCAACTACATTTCTAGTGAAGGAAAGAGAGGTGATATAGCAATAAAGAAACAGAGATAATGCCATTCTATATTGTGTAATTATGTAAAATTAAGCCTGAGTATTCGACAACTTCTCAGATACCACAGACTTGGTGTCTAGTGAAATCAGAATAAGAGGTAAATTATATATTTGCATATACACATAGCCTTGCCTGTTTTATGAGTCAGCATCTCTTCCTATAGGAAACTACTGTCTTGGTAAAAGATAAAGGTTCAATTTCCTGATCAGGAGATGTAAGTCAAAGTAGGCAGTCTATTGCATGTTGCTCTCCTTGACTTTGGCCTTAAGCCAATGAGGATTAAACCCATGAAGAGAATGGAGTAAAGCAAGGTTTAGCAACAGAAAACTATCCAAGAAATTATTAACAATAATCAAGGCCAAAACATTCAGAGAGGACATCTTCTTTTAAAGGTGAAAAAGTTAAGTATAACAATAGGTTGAGTTATGTTTTCAGGCAAAGCCTGTTGTTCTAGGCCATTCATCCAACCATTCATCTATACGTGTAGTCCAGAAGGAGAGAACAACTTATGCAAAGGCATACGTAAGTTTATCTTCACAAGGAAAGAGGTACCCTATGTAAGTTGTTTTGCAAAATCATATTCAAATCTCATGGAGTTTATTCTGTAGGCCAATTTTTGGTGGAGAAAACTATGACATAAACCGTATTTGTCTTCAGCCCAGCCTCTATTTCTCTTTCTATGCATTGCTGCATCTTTACATTTCCTGTTTAACACATAGGCTTGAGTACCAGTTTCCCAAAGTTGCTAGATGTCTTTCTCTGTCAGTGATAAACAAAGTCAAGCCAAAATCTTAAAAAGAAAAATTTGTTGCACTTCTGGTCCAGATAGCACAGTAAACACTGTGCTGGCCTCCTCTCGTGACCACATCAGAATTACAACTAAACTACAGAACAAACCATCCTTGGGAGTCATCTGAGATCTGGCTCAACAGAAGTCCTACAACTGGGGACACACAGAAGAGGCCACATCAAGACAGAAAGAGGAGCAGAGAGGCAAAACAAGCTTGTCCCACTATTGCGTGTGGCCATTGAGAATGAGGAGGGTTACCTTGGCTGCAAAAGTTTCCATGGAGGTTCCCCCAGAGTTCCAGAGAGAGAGAAGTCCCCACCACCTTTGGCTATGAAAAACAGCTGAGGCTTTGAAAACCAGAGGGAATCCTTACTGGGCCCGCACGCAGACTTACTTGGTGACGAATTCGCTCTGAGTTCTAGAGCTGGGACAGCTGCTCAAGGAGCACCAGGGACAGATGAGAAGGAACTGAATTGTCTGGCTTCAGGGTGAGGACCAGAGGGGTGGCTTTCTCTCAGAAAGAAGTGCTGGAAGAGTCCATTGTTCCTTTGTTGAACCCTCTTCCAATCAAGCAAACAAACTCAGGCAGCTGCCATATCTGAGCGCCACCAGTCTGGCTAACACTGCTCGCCCCATCCAGGTGATTCCCTGAAACTCCGCCCCTCCCAACTTGCGAGCCCACCCAAGCCGCCTCTAGAGGTTTTTATTCCTCATACAATTGGTCTGTCTTGGCTCATGCTGCAGAATTTCGTAAAATCTCTCGAAGGTTCACAGAAACCAGACAAACAGCATCTGGCCTTGGTGTGCCCCATGCCTCTTGCCCAGCAGCCCCAGGCCTGGCACTAGCAGCAGCTGGCCTTGGTTCCCAGCTTGGCCTCTAGAGGCACCTCTAAGTCCAGCACAGGTGGTGGCCAACTGAGAATTGCCTGGTGATTCTCTCCAGGTGGCCCCAGGTGCACAGGTGTGGCTGAACTTGGCCTGTGGCTCAGACCCTCCTAGGAGGCCCTTGGGCCCACATGCCTGATGACCAGCTTCAACCAGAGCTGGAGCACTACTTAGGGCTGCATCTGAGGAGGACACACCCAAAGAGCAGATTGAGCAGGCACCAGAGCCTTGCTAAACTGAATCCTGCTCCATAGGATAAGCCTCTCACCAACCAATCCTCATAACCGATCACCCCGTAGGTTAATCCCTCCCACTGACATGCAAACAGCTACCAAGGCTTAACTAAAACAGAAAAGAACACACAACTTATTTAAGGAATATGCCTTGGGCACCTGGCTCAGGTATCAGGGATGACTGCACCACTGGGTCCCATATAACACCTATTACATAAAGCCACTCTACTAAGATGGAGAAACTTAGGAGCCTTACCTAATACAAAGAAGAAGAAGAAAAAAAAAAACAGGAAGGAGACAAACTGGGGAGACAAAAAAACATGTCCCAAATGAAAGATCAGAACAAATCTACAGAAAAAGAACTAAACAAAATGGGGACAAGCAATCTGCCAGATGGAGAGTTCAAAACACTGGTTAAAAATATGCTCAATGAACCTAAGGGGAGAGTAGATGAACTCAGTGAAAACTTCAACAAAGAGATAAAAAATATAAAAATGAAGATATAAAACATAAGAAAGAACCAGTCAAAAAGGAAGCATACAGTAACCAAAATGAAGAATACCTTAGAGCACATCAACAGATTAGATGAAGCAGAGGATTGAATCAGTAATTTAGAAGATAAGGTAGCAGAAAACACCCAATCAGAGCACCAACAAGAAAAAAGAAACCAAAAAAAAAAAATGAGAATGGTTTAAGGGGCTTCTGGGACAACACAAGCCTAACAACATTCACATTATAGAGGTACAAGAAAGAGAAGAAAGAGAGCAAGAAATTGAAAATCTATTTGGAGAACTAATGACTAAAAACTTCCTAACTTGGTGAAGAAAATAGATATACAAGCCCAGAAAGCTCAGAGTCCCAAAGATGAACCCAAAGATGACCACACCAAGACATATTAAAATGCCAAAGATTAAAGACAAAGAGAGAATATTAAAAGGAGCAAAAGAAAAGCAGTTAATTACCTACAAAGGAGCTCCTATAAGACTACCAGCTGATTCCTCAATAGAAACTTTGCAGGCCAGAAGGGATTGGAATAAAATATTCGAAGTGATGAAAAGCAAAGCCCTACAACAAAACTTACTCTACCTAGCAAAGCTATTATTTAGAATTGAAGGACAGATAAAGAGCTTCTCAGACAAGAAAAAGCTAAAGGAGATAGATCATCAACATCATTCCAGTACTACAGGAAATTTTGGAGGGACTTCTTTAAGAAGAAGAAAAAATATATATTAAAAATATGAATAATAAAATAGTAATAACTATATATCAATAATTACTTTAAAAGAGAAAAGATTAAATGCTCCAATCAAAAGATAGCGTGGCTGAATGGATAAGAAAACAAGATCCTTACATATGCTGCCTACAAGAGACTCACTTCAGATCAAAAGGCACACATAGACTGAAAGTAAGGCGATGGAATAAGATATTTCATGAAAATAAACATGAAAAAAAAAAAAAACAATGTGGGGCAGCAATAATTATACCAGACAAAATTACTTTAAAACAAAGGCTACAACAAGAAACAGAGAAGGATCCAGTAATTCCACTTCTGGGTATTTATCTGAAGAAACTCAAAATACTACTTTAGAGGGACATGTGCATCCCTATGTTCATTGCAGCTTTATTTACAATAGCCAAGATGTGGAGGCAACCTGGGTGTCCCTTAATGGATGAATGGATAAAGAAGAGGTGGAACATATATACAATAAAATATTACTCAGCCATAACAAAAATAAATAATTAAATAAAGAGAAATTTGCCTACTGTCAGAGATCAGATATGCATTTGTATGAATGATGCAGAGATTTCATAAGGCATTAAAATAAGCCCTGAGAAATTTATGTTAAATATAATCAGATTATACAGACATATCTCTTGGAAGTCCATGCCTTGACATCTCCTCCTTAAGACAAAAATTAAATAATGACCTTCTAAAAAAACATTATAGGTCTTTTTATAGTGGAAAAAAAAGAGCAAAATTATAGAACTCAACTTCTGTTTAGCCCACCTTGAAATCCTTTGACACACTTCCAAGTCTACCTTATAGCAGTAGAGAGATTCCGTAACTAGGGATTTATAACATATGACAACTCAACCCAGATCCTTATGATACTGGAAGTGAGTCAGCAAACATAATAGCTGCTTGAAATTCAAGGCATTTTAGAGTGATGGGAAGAAATCTTCAAAATTTTACAGAGAATTTCTACTCTCTAAAAAATTGCTGAAAATTTTTCAGAGCCAAAGTGGTTCCTTAGTTTTTATTTTCCATGGCTAGGTGGCAAATGATCCAAGGCTTTGTGAGCTGACATGAGACAGCTGACAACAGGAAGGGCCACATCTTTATCACTGAAATATCTAGTTGCTTCCACACAAACTTTCCTAAAACCTTGTTAACCATCAATGGCTCCCATCCCCTTCCAGAAAAATAACCCGTACTCCTTAATACAGGTTACATGGCCCTTAATGAACTATCTCCTGCCTGACTATCCATGTGTGTCATCTACCTAGGTCTCTTACGCAGCTCCTCCATACCTACTGCCAATATCAAAATGATTTTTTTAAAGTTTCCTCAATAGAGCATGCCTTGCTTCTATCATTTAATCCTTGATAAATTTTATAATATAAAATAAATAATTATCATACTCAATATTAACAAAAACAGCCTCATGTATTGAGTATTTACTCAGTGTTAGAAATGAGTCTTGTGCTTACATATTTTTTGCTAATTTTCATAAAATTCCACAAACAGACTATATTGTAGAGCTCAGGAACCTGAATTTTGATAGG